>PVJL010013704.1:0-31097 GCA_004026885.1 Lyroderma lyra
CTTTGGAGCTGAGCTTTATGTATGTGTGTTGGGGCATGCTTCAACACTCATCTTGTACAGTTCACAACTCCCTTTGCCTTCACTTCCTGCTTGTGCATGGATTGAATATCAGCCAGAGGTATGATCTCATGGCCTTCTCAGGTCTTTTCTGATCGTGTGCCCCAAGTAGGGCATGCATGTGGCTTTTAACATTCCCAGAAATATGTGAATATTTTCACAGCCCTTTTTGTCCAAAGTACCTCACGTCCCAGCTCTTCCTCCACAACTTTTCTGCATATCTGTTACTTTCCCAAAGTGATGTTTTTTTTGCCCCATGTGACAGCTGTTGGTTCATTGCCATTTAAATATTTTTGACAAATGCCCTGAGCTGCTTTCCTACTCTGAGATAGTTATGAGTTAAGTGAAATAAAGACAAGTTATTGGCATTCATCCTGCAGGGAGCCACCTGATATATCAAACCAGAAAGTCACAATTCTTTGACAACAATGTCCACTCTGATTCCTCTGACACCAAGAAGCTACAGCAGTAGCACTGTCTTCAAGGTTACAGCTCTGCTGGGAAGGAAGAAATGAACCAAGAATAATGCAAGACACCACAAAGCTCTCCTATTGAGTTTCTGTTACCTTTTCCTGTTTTAGCTTTTTCTTGGTACCTATCAACACTCCATTACTCTCCAGAGTTCTGATAAAGTTGACTCTGACAGTTTTTACTGGTTTTTTCATTGTTCTGTGTAAGGATGGATGCTTCAAGTTCTTATACCACCATTTTATTTTATGTCACACTATTAAACCTCTTCTGAATTCTACTCATGCATCACAATTCCTGGACTTTGAAGAGCTTCCAGGAAACTCATTCATTTGGTAAACAGTGATTAAATACCTACTTTATTCTGGGTACTATGTATGATGCAGGCCAAATGGGGGAGCCCCTCACTATAAGAACTTCTAGTACTCTTTTCTTAGATCGTTGGCTCCCCAGCCTTGCCTTTCTCCTAGTCCCTAGCCTTAATCAACCTCTCAATCAATCTTCCCTGGTTTCTAGCTTTAAAGAAGAGATTACTTCCAGCCTGAATTAGAGAATGTCTCCTTTCTACCTCTTGCTTTGTTTTAAACAATTATTCTGTACCTTGTGGTTTATGCACTTCAGCCTTTTTCAAGCCTTTCTAGACCCTGCCACTGGGTAGGCAACATCACCCAATAGATTGGTTAAGCCACAGGAGGTGGTCACAGGCTCAATCCATCATGTAGCCACCCTATTACAGTGACTTTGAGGCCTGCTTCTTGGGAAAATGCTTTGAAATATAGTGACTGAATCTATTTTTCCTCCTATAGGGGCTACTGTGATACAAGTAATTCCTCAGCAAGGCTTCCACCCCATTCTGACAAAAGAAATCAACACACAGCCTCCCAGGGGGATCTCAAAACCCCTTCCCTTTTTAGATCAGATAGAGTCAGAGCTCCATGAGTCTCTAGTAAGTAGGGAGATTGGCCATATTCAACAGGAAGCAGATATAGAAAAAGAAATCTCCAGCTCCTCAACTTCCCATAGAGATTTATGGGGAATCATGCCTCTCAAGAGAAAAATGAAGAAGACAAATAGAAGAGGAGGGATCTCAAAACCTCTCCCAGGGGACCCACCTTGCTGGAATAGTCACCACCCTATTACCACTCTTTTTCTTAGTAATCCCTGCCCCAAATTAGGCAATCTCAAGGGAAATATAGGAAAAATTAGCTAACACAAAGAAAGTTGTAGGATACACAAAGCCCGCCAGTTAAAGGCAGTTAATAACACCTGTGCAGAGTTAGTCACCCTCATTTCACCTAAGCCTCATTATACCATCACTATAATATCTATCTATCTATCTATCTATCTATCTATCTATCTATCCAGAAGTTCTTTACAACAAACTAAAATCTAGAAAGGGACACGCTCAGTCTACAAAGGTGACAACTCCTCCTGTCAATCAAAGATGTCAATCAAGAGACCTCACACCCAAGTAAGCTTAACCCTTTACAACTAAAGAAAATATAAACTGGCTTGGCTCCTTCCCCACAGAGAGTTCTGTTAGTGGCGCCATGCAATGACCAGGCTTCGTGATCCGCCTATTTTGGCTTTCCTGGATCAGGCTGTGTGCATAGTGCCCAGTTCTAGCCCCCTGAAGCATCCTCAGGGTTGGGAGTGGCCTGAGCCCCAAGGAGATAGAGCACTTGGAGCATGAGGTGGTGGCCACAAAAAGGAGGATGGGAGCTAAACAGCTAGTGGTGCTCAATGTGTATGACTGGATGAATGAGTGCACCTCATCCATTGGAATTGGAGTTTTTCATTCAGGAATTGAAGTATACAGCAGAGAATTTGCTTATGGTGGTCATCCTTACCTGTTTTCTGGAATATTTGAAATTTCTCCAGTAAATACTCCTGAACTAAGAGAAACATTTAAGTTTAACTGTTGTTTTAGAAAGCAGTGACTTCTTAGAAGGTGATACAGAAAAAATTATAGAAGAACTGAGAAAAGAATACAAAGACAACACCTATCATTTGATGTACAAAAACTGCAATCACTTTTCTTCAGCTTTCTCAGAGATTCTCTGTGGGAAGGAGATTCCTCGCTGGATCAATCACCTTGCCTACTTCAGCTTCTGGATCCCCTTTCTCCAGAGCTGCTTCCCAAATGAGTGACTCCTCCCCCACAGACCTGCAGCCCAGTGTCAACCAGGCGCTGCAGGATGAACTGAAGCAAGTGGAAGATGCTGTCGTGTCCACATCCATGGCAAACAACCACAGCCGGCCCCAGGCCCAGGCACCACATGAAGCTATAAACTTCTCCAAAGTCAAACATCCAGAACCATCTCTGGCAGTAGAATATCACTAGAGATAAGTGAAAGCGTTGGTGCCCTTTGGATAGTTTGTATACAAAGATGGATCTTCCCCAGATCTGTTTTCAGCTCAGGATTCTATTTGTAATCAAATAACTCAGCACAGGACAGAGGACTTTATATGAAGCTGCCCTCTTGTTTTTTTACCCACTTATGAATTTGGACTTGTTCTTTTGTTTTATACAAACTCTGTTTACAGTATTTTGTATCACTGTTTACAACTCTTGCGTGGACACCTGCAGTCATGAAAGAAGAAAACCTTCATGTGTTTAAAAATTTTTGTACACTCCTGACAATGGCCAGGATGATAGATAGCATCAATATTAGGCACACAACAAGGTACTTACACAATTAGAGTTGCCATCATTTGCTTAAGACCTGTCTTATAGTTTGCTTTTGTTTTTGTTATGGTTTTGGCACCAGGATGCAGAGAGGTGAAGGAGCACACACAGTCCTGTAGGCTTGGGACCTTGGTCTGCAGGGGAGGTGACCTGGCTCAGGTTCCTCTCAGCACTCTGCAACCTCCCACTCTGAGTAGCACATCTCCTAAGGTTCCAGTCCAACTGTGGCTGATATTCCTGTTGTCCACGCACCTGGGCAGGTAGTTCATTGTTGCATCTGTCCAGCTTCCCTGCCTCTGATTATGAATTAAGATGTTTTTCATACATTATTGATAGTTACTGATGAGTGGTTTTGCACATGTGTCAGGGGAGCTTTGTTTTTATTTTAATACATATTGCTATCCTCCATGCACAGGATTTTATTGATGAGGTAGGAATATCCTAAATGGTAGCTTTGTGAGTACCAGCATGAGTTGACATTCAACTGCTTTTAACTATTCAAGCTACCTTTTACACTAGACCTTGAAAATTAGTCTAAAGTAATACACTCCAAAAAGGTAATTCTTGATATTTCAAATATTTTATATACCTTATCAGAAGGCATCTGTTGATTTGTTAGTTTGTTGTGGGAGTAGTTTCACCTTATAATAAAGAGCCTACTCTCATTGACCTCTTGTATAAAAATCACATTCGTGTGTCTTAGAATTCATCCTTTTCTATTCTCTCAAATGTATGTCTATCACATAACGTATTTTAAGGACAAAATTGTCACCACAGATAAGTCCTCACTAACAAGGAATCTGTCTGCTCAAGTCTAACTCCCAGTCAGACCCTTGGATGTAAGAGCCAAGTCATTTCATGTCAGATTCCATTTTTCTGCCTGAAAGATAATGTCCTACATAAAATACTGGATGCAGTGTATAAATTATCTAAGGCAGTGACTTCACCTTTATATATATTGTTAATTTTAAAATCATCCACTTTTATTTAAACTTCTAGATTGGATTGTTTGCTATTTCTCTTTGTAAAGATACATATCTTTCAGTAAACTACATTTTTCACTTTTTCATATATATATAAACTGTCAAGGCCTCATTATTCAGGACTCTTGAGCCACTTTCCTGCTAGAGCCCACTCCTACCTCTTAGGAGTGTACTTTCCCTTTCAATAAACTTTCTCTTTGGTTCACCTATTTTCCTTTTAGTAAAATTCCTCTGCTTCACCTCTATACTTTGGTGTGTGTCTCATTCAATTCTTGCTCAAGATACGAAAAACCTGGACACCACACCAAGAGGGACCTCATTCTCTGATAACATGTGTAAGTGTAGTCTAAATTAAAAATTTAAACTCTGAGGAAGACAAGATGGCGACTGGAGAAAAGGTCCCTAAAGCCTCTCCAAGAAAACACAATTGATCGGCCACCCAGGAGCCAAGAAAGAGGACCCTGGGTGACAAAAATGGCAGCTGAGAAATCCACGCATTGCAAGTAAACACCTAAAGGATGGAGAGTAGGGGGCGAGCAGGAGAGAGAAGAAGGCACAAAGACAGATCGCAATAGGACCTGATCGTGGCTGATGGCAGTGTATGGGAGGGGAGAGGCCAAAAAGTCGACAAGAGGAAAAGCGCTAGCAACAATGGGAGTCATTGGGGAGCTGGGCTGGGGAGCTGGAATTTGAAGCAGTGAGTTGGGGACAGAGCTTGAGAGCCAGCCTCTGGAACTTTTGATTGGGAGCAAGGCTGAGCAAGGACTCTGAACTGCAGAGAGGACACCTTGGCTCTAGGCTCTCTTGGGACTCACAGCGCAGGTGCCCGCGACTCCTGCGCAGGGCTCTGGTTCCCATTCCTGGCCTGCTGCAGACGCAGACCGGCTGCCCAGCATGGCGTGCATGGTTTGTGCGCGGGGCAGGGTTCCCGTTCCACCCTGCTGCAGAGGCAAGCTGGCTGCCTTCCTAGCGCAGGGTTAGACCCACAGCTTTGGACTTGAGTGTGCACCTGCTCACGTGCCCCTGGGTCCTAAAAGCAGTGTGAGCCTGCAGAATCTGCCCCAACATTTGACCACACAAGCAGGCCCAGGAAGAAAGGCGGATTTGATAGCATTCGCCCCAGCCAGCAAGAGTAGCCTTTGCCCGCAGCACCCAGCTTCCCCAGCATAGGGCAGAAGGTAGAGCTGCCCCAGTGTGCCTTTTGTTGGCCTCTCCCCTTTCCTACAACCTACCCAACCAACTAGCTAACTACAGGAAGCAGAGGGACCATGATAGATGCACATCAGCTCCAAATGTAGCAGGAGACCAGAAATAAATAAACAACCCCTCTTTTTCCCATAACTTGCCCCACCAGTGCCACCTCATGTCTGTCCTACAGCAAGACACCACAAAAGTACCAATCTGGGTTTCTGGGCACTACTACAGGACATAACGCCCTGGTGTCAAAGAGGAAGAACCCAGCAGACAGGATGAATTCCTTAAAAACTAAAACTGCTCAGAAAGATCAGAAAACTCATCAAGACAGCTTCTTAGACCTAGAAGTTTCTGAACTAAGTGACAGAGAATTTAAAGTAGCCATTCTAAAGGCTCTGAGAGGAAATGAAAACATACTGAAAAAGCACCATGGCTAACATAAACAACATAAAAAAGGAGATGAATGACAAAAAAAGGGAACCCCATGAACAAAAGAAACAATTTAACAAAGAAAATCAAAATATAAAGAAGATTGAGATGGAAATGCGAAAGATAAATAATACAACAAAAGAAGTGAGAAATGAAATAACTCCATTGGAAACAGGGCCAACCACATGGAGGAAAGAATTAGTGATATTGAAGATCAGAACATGGAAACAACTCAGAAGGAGGAAGAGAGGGAATATAGAACCAAAAGGATTGAAAGAACTCTGCAAGAACTATCTGACCTCATGAGAAAAAACAACATCAGGATCATAGGAATAGAAGAAAGGATAGAGCATTCTACACAGAGCATACTCAAACAAATAGTAGATGAGAAGTTTCCAAACCTATGGAAAGATCTGGAACCCCAAGTTCTAGAAGAAAAGAGGTTCCCTAGATATCTGAAATCTAACAGATCTTCTCCAAGACTCATGGTACTAAAGATGTTCAAACTTAAAAACAAAGAGACAATTCTCAAGGCACCCAGGGAAAAAACAACTATAACCTTTAGAGGAAAACCCATCAGGCTGGCATCAGATTTCTCAGCAGAAACTCTACAAGCCAGAAGGGAATAGAATCCAATATTCAAAAATTTAAAAGACAGGAACTTCCAGCCAAGAATAAATTGTCCAGCAAAATTATCTTTCAGATATGAAGGTGGAATAAAGACCTTCTCAGACACACAAAAGCTGAGGGAATTTGCCAGCATAAGGCCAGCACTCCAAGAAATACTGAAGGAGGCTCTTCAACCTGAAACAAAACATCAAGAAAAATGGAACAAAATTAGGGTAACAAGAAAGAAGCAAAAATAAAACAAAAACAAAGAAAGAAATAAGTAATGGCCACTGGAAATCCTCACATATTGATCATCACTCTAAACGTTAATGGACTGAACTCACAGACAAAAAGACACAGAGTAGCAGACTGGATTAAAAAACAGAACCCATCCATATGCTGTCTCCAAGAAAAACACCTCAGCCATAAAGACAAACACAGACTCAGAGTGAAAGGATGTGAAACAATACTTCAAGCAAATGGTAACCAGAGAAAAGCAGGAGTGGCCATACTGATATCTAATGAAATAAACTTCAGGTTAAAAAAGATAGTAAAAGACAAGGATGGATATCACATAATGATAAAAGGCACAATACAACAACAAGAAGAGTTGACACTAATTAATATATATGCTCCCAACCCTGATGCACCAAAATATACAAAGAAACCACTAACAGATTTGAAAGGAGAAACTAATCAACACACAATCATTGTGGGAGACTTAAACACCCCACTAACAGCCATGGACAGGTCATCCAAATGGCAAATAAATAAGGAAACATCAGCTGTAAACAACACTTTACAGCAATTGGACATAATTGACATCTACAGGACACTTCATCCAGCAAAAAGAGACCATTCCTTCTTTCCTAGTGCACATGAAACATTCTCAAGGATAGACCACATTCTGGGACACAAAAGTAGCCTCAGGAATTTGAGATCGAATTCATATCAAGTGTATTCTCAGACCACAAAGCTTTGAAATTGGAGATCAACTGTAAAAGGAAAGCAGAAAAAAAAAACACATATATATGGAGATTAAACAACAGCTTATTAAAAAAGGACTGGAAAAAAGAACAAATAAAAGACGAGATTAAAAAATATATAGAAATGAATGACATTGAAAATACAATGTATCAGAATTATTGGGACACAGCTAAAGAGGTAATATGAGGGAAATTTATATCACTACAGGCCTATCTTAAGAAACAAGAAAAATCACAAGCAATCATCTTAACATCCCATCTTAAAGAACTAAAAAAAGAAGAGCAGACAAAACACAAAGTCAGCAGAAGGAAAGAAATAATAAAAATTAAAGCGGAGCTAAACCAATTAGAGAACAGAAGGACAATAGAAAAAATTAATATTACGAAGAGCTGGTTCTTTGAGAAAGTCAACAAAATTGACAAACCCCTGGCAAGACTAATCAAAGAATGAAAGGAAAGAACACAAATATCCAAAATTAGAAATGAAAGGGGACAAATTACCACTGATACCATAGAAATACACAGGATTATAAGAAAATATTATGAAGGACATTATGCTACTAAATTTTACAACCTAGAAGAAATGGACAGGTTTCTAAAAACCCTACACAGACAGAACCAAGAAGAACTGGATAATCTAAATAGACCATTCAATAGTGAAGACATTAAAATGACTATCCATAACCTCCCTAAAGGCAAAAGCCCTGGACCAGATGGTTTCACCAATGAGTTCTACCAAGCATTCAAAGAAGAATGAACAACTATCCTCCTCAGACTCTTCCAAAAAATTGAAGATGAGGCAGTACTTCCTAACTCATTTTATGAGGCCAACATTACCCTAATACCAAAGCCTGGTAAAGACAACACACACACAAAAAACATAGACCAATATCTCTGATAAATACAGATGCAGAAATTTTAAACAAAATATTAGCAAATAGAATATAACAATGCATCAAAAAGATCATACATCATGATCAGGTGGAATTCATCCCAGGAGCACAAGGATGGTTCAACATGTGAAAATTAATCAGTGTGATACAGCACATAAACAAAATAAAAGATAACATATGATCATATCAATTGATGCAGAAAAAGCACTTGACAAGATACAACATCCATGTATGATCAAAACACTGAAGAAAATGGGTACAGAAGGAAAGTACATCCACATAATAGAGGCCATATAAGACAAACCCTCAGCTAAATCATATTGAATGGGGAAAACCTGAAACCCATTCCCCTAAAATCAGGATCAAGACAGAAATGCCCCCTGTCACCACTGCTATTCAATATGGTACTGGAAGTACTAGTCAGCGCAATCAGGCAAGAGAAAGGAATATAAGTTATTCAAACTGGGAAAGAAGTAAAATTGTCAATATTTGCAGATGACATGATCCTTTATATAGAAAATTCCAGGGATTCCACCAGGAAAGTATCAGAAATAATAAATGAATACAGGAAAGTTGCAGGATACAAAATCAAAGTACAAAAATCAACAGCATTCCTATACATAAACAAAAAATCTTCAGAAAAAGAAATAAGAGAGTCAATACCTTTTGCTATTGCAACAAAAAGAATGAAATACCTGGGAGTGTACTTAATAAAGAACTTGACAGACTTATATATGAAAAATACAGGACACTTTTGAAAGAAATTGAAGAGGACACAAAGAAATGGAAAGATATTCCATGTGCATGGATAGGAAGACTTAACATCGTTAAAATGGCCATATTACCCAAAGCAATTTACAGACTTAATGCAATTCCCATCAAAATCCCACAATCACACTTTCACAAAATAGATTTTTGAAATTATCAAATTTATATGGCATCACAGAAGACCTCGAATCGCCAAGGCAATACTACATAGAAAGAATAAGCCTGGTGGTAGTCCCCAATTTCAATTTATAATACAATGCATTAATAATCAAAACAGCTTGGTGTTGGCAAAAAAAAAAAAAAACAACAACAAAAATAAACAGACACACAGACAAATGGAACAGAATTGAAAACCCAGAAATAAATTCACAAATTTATGGACAAATAATTTTTGATAAAGGAGCAAAAAATATGCAACATGGAAGAGACAGCCTCTTCAGTAGATAGTCCTGGGAAAACTGGAAAATCACATGCAAAAGAATAAATCTCAGCTGTGAACTTTCACCATATACTAAAATTAAATCAAAATGCATTAAAGACCTTCATGTAAGACCTGAAACAATAAACTATATAGAAAAAACCATTGTTACTAAACTTATAGACTTAGTCCTCAAGGAGGACTTCATGAACCTGACCTCAAAGACAAGGGAAGTAAAAGCAAAAATAAATGAATGGGACTATATCACACTAAAAAGCTTCTGCACAGCAAAAGAAACCATCATCAAAGCAAAAAGACAGCCACCTGAATGGGAGAGAATATTTGCAAACAACATACCTGATAAGGGTCTAATATCTAAAATATATAAATAACTAGTAAGACTCAGCAATCCAATTAAAAAGTGGGCCGAGGACCTAAACAGACAATTCTCCCATGAAGAAATACAAATGGCCAACAGACATATGAAAAAATGTTCAACATCATTAGCAATCAGGGAAATGCAAACCAAAACCACAATGAGATACTACCTCACACATCTTAGAATGGCTATTATTAATAATACAAGAAATAACAAGTGCTGGAGAGGATGTGGAGAAAAAGGAACTCTCGCACATTGCTGGTGGGAATGCAAATTGGTACAACCGCTATGGAAGATAGTGTGGAGGTTCCTCAGAAAATTGGGAATGGAGTTTCCATATGACCTAGCAATCCCCTTCTGGGGATCTACTCAAAAAACTATGAAACCTTAGTCTGCAAAGACTTATGTACCCCAATGTTCATCATAGCGCTGTTCTCAGTGGCCAAGACATGGAAACAACCAAAGTGCCCTTCAATACATGACTGGATGAAGAAGCTGTGGTACATATACACAATGGAATATTACTCAGCTATAAGAAAAGGTGAAATACTGCCATTTGCAATAAAATGGATGAACCTAAAGACAATCATGCTAAGCAAAATAAGTCAGATAGAAAAAAATAAGAACCATGAGACCTCACTCATATGTGCAATATAAATCTGAAAGCAACAAAGAACAAACAAACAAACAAAACCTCATGGACAGAATCAATAGTTTATGGGTTATTTTGGGTTAAGGGGGTGGGAGAAGAGGGAGGGGGCAGGAGAAGAGGGAGGAGGAGCCAAATATATGGTGATGGAAAGAGAACTCATACTGGGTGGTGAACATATAACACAACAAATACAGAATGCACTGTAGAATTGTATGCCTGGAATCTATGTAACTCTCAATAACCAATATAGACCCACTAAGTCTAACAATAAAAATATTTAATAAATAAATAGAGAAATAAAACTTTTTAACAAAGAAAACGTTTAACTTGATCTTCCAGGTTAAAGGTACCCTAACTAATCCACGTGTGACCAAACTTAAAGGTGCTGACTCCTGAATTCATGGTTCCTAATTTAAGGAAGCTCTTGCACCTAACTAACTGCTCAGCCCACACAACCTTTGAAACTTAAACTTACTAGAAAATGAAGCAGATGACATCTGCTGTGGACAGCTAGCCCAGATTCCAGATCAGGCCTGTGTAATCTACTCCTTCCTTTTTTTCCTATTTTTCTAACGTTAATTTCTTCCTATCTCACAAAAATATAAGAGGCCAAGTACTCACTATAATCATTGTTTGCTTTTGCCCCTCCGTTTCTGGGAAGGTAACCCCACATTGGGCATCACCTTCATACCTACTTCCTAGGTCCACATGTGCACCTGGTCACACACACAGTCAAGGGTGTTTAGTGCCCAGTGATGTCAGTTAGCCCCAATGAACGTGCCAGATTTGGAAGAATAGATTTTCCCTAAGCAGTATTATGATGAAAAAATACATGATTATCAACATATCACAAACCTTGGAGGAAATTGCTGGAGCTACCACCAAAACCATAGCCAACCAGGAAAAATCTTTAAATTCCTTCATGTCAACTATATTAGACAATAGAATTGCTCTTGATCACATCCTAGCTAAGCAAGTTGGAGCTTGCTCTGCTGTTAATACCTCCTGTTGTACTTGGATAAAACACTTCTGGTAAAACAAAAGTGAAACTAAACAAAAACTGGCACAAACCAAATGATTAAATACAGTGCCCACGGACATCTCAAGGTTCTTTAATATCTTCAACTAACTGCTCTCAGGTGTGGCCTCCTGGTTCAACTTTATTGTTCAAACTGAACTTAACATTTTTTCTTATTATAAAATCTTTGCTGTTATAAAACTGTTTGTTTTGCATGTCTTGATGTTATAAGGACACCACTCTGTTAATAGTTGCTCAACGTTTTTGGGATGATCACTAAGGCCTGTGAGACTTAATTTGAGAAACCTCAAGAAACTGCAGAAGGTGTTTGCCCTTAAGAGAGCATGATGGTAAAAGCTTCCTCTGTCCTGGAGCTCCTGTTACCCAAATGTAACCCAAGGTCCAAAAACAAAAACACTTTCCCTCCCCTGTGGGACACAACATACCAGGAATGATCTTTCTTGGCAATGAGCAACCAACCACAGCATGACATACTGAAAATGAGCTAACAATGGAGGACCAGCAATGTTTTTAATGCCTGATCAGTGCTGCTTTCCAACAATTCATCATTGATGCTTTCAAGGAAAGGTGTTGATCAAAAAGGAGAAAATGTCAAAAAAATTAAACAGACCCATTTTAAAATGGAGCAGGAGCTGCCATCCCAGAGGAACTGCCTTACACATCTTATGCCTCAAACATGTGAAATGTTAAAATGGGGCAAACAAACAAAAACCTTTCCACTGAGCCTAGGGCAATATTGTATCCCAAACACCCATTTGCAAAAGTAAAGAAAGCAGTTATGACTACTGGACTGAAAAACTTTTTGAATTGTTTAAAATTAGCATCACTATGTTATTTTACCTGCACTAATAGAAATGCCTTCTTTCTGTTGATATCACTTCCTCTCCTCTTTCTCAGAAACACTCACTGCCTTTGCTTCCTAACTGGAATATTTTTTTGGCTTCTGCCTGAATCAATGCTTCCTGAATAGCTTTTCCTTTTTTTTCTTTTCTTTTTTAATCTCAAATACATGCCATTGCCTCTCACTTTGAAAACCTTTTTATTTTTATGCTATAACACTCATAGAAAGAGGAGGTCAAATCCTAAGTGTGCAGTGGGTTTTCACAAAGTGAATGCTGAGATAAACAACACCCACATCAGGGACCAGTATTTCCAGCACCCAGGAAACTTTCTTGGATCTTATTCAGTCATACACCAGCCTCTTCCCAGGTAACCAGTATCTTAATTTCACAGCATAGATGAGTTCTGTCAGGCTTTGGTAGGATGGACTATGGCAGTGGACACCGCTCTGCATCTACCTCCCTCGCTCAGCATTGTCCCCAGGTCCCCTCCCTGTGGCTGTGTGTGGGTGCCATATATTCACTCCCCTGGCTACAAGGGGTCCCATTATACAAACAGACCACACTTCTTCCTCTGCTGATCACGGGCATGCGTGTTATACCCAGATTTTATAAATTGTGCTGCTTTGAGCAATTTCTTCATATATTTTGGCACACATGGCATGTCTGTTAGGTACATAACTAGGATTGGAAATGCTAGGTCATAGGATGAGCAAATGTTTAGCTTTAGAATCCATGGCCAGAGAATTTTGATTCAAAGTATTTGAATCAATTATGAGAGATACAATTAAATTCTTGCCAACAATTGATTTTGTCTGACTTTTTCATTTTAACTATTCTGGGAGGTGTGCATTGAGATTACGTTGTAGTCCATTTGAATGTTCCCTTTGACTAAAAATGTTGAGAATTTTTGTAAATTTATTCACCATATAAATATCATCAATGGGCTGGACTAATTGTTAATGACTGAATGGGAGCCCTGTAATATGCCAGTGTCTTTTAACCATTATGGTCCTTTTGTTATGAATGGATCTAAAGTCAAAGACCTATGGTAAAATTAAAAAAGAAAACATTGGTCTTTGTTTCCATTTCTTGTCATAGAGCTCCTAAAACCCTTGGAATCTCCTGAGTGACAAGAGTGTCTTTAGGATGTCAATGAAGTGACTGTTGGCTGAGAGGTCCCAGGTAGCTTCATAAAGGGGACGGCTCCCCAGAAAGACCAGCCATGATTTAGAGAGGTATTACTTTGATCCTCACTCTCTGACCCTTGGGGAGAGGGGCTGAGGTTGAGTTTAATACCAATGGGGAATAACTTAATCATGCTTATGTCATGAAACTTCCGTTTAAAAAAAATCTAAATAGAAAGAATTCAGAGAGCTTCTGAATTGGTCAACATTCACATGCTGGGAGGGTGACACACTCCCACTTGGTGACAGAGGCTCCTGTGCTCAAGACCCTTCCAGACTTTGCCCCATGTACTTCTTCATCTGTCTGCTCACTTGCATCCTTTACAATAAACTGTAATAGTAACCACAGCATTTTCCTTAGTTCTATGAGTTGATCTAGCAAATCAATGAACTTGGGAGAGGAACACTAACTTGAAGTGAGGGCAGTCTTGTGGGCAGAGCTCTGAACATGTGGGGTCTGATGCTAACTCCTGGTGGGTAGTGTCAGAATTGAGTTGAATGTAGGACACACAGGTGGTGTCTGAGAATCAGACATTTGGTTCAGTGGAGGGAAAAGTTCATCCACACCCCACAAAGAAATTCAGAGTAAGAGTAAGGAAGTAAACCTCGACCTTGGATGTCATTTATTGGTCACTTGTTCTTCCAGCCAAACCTGAGTGCCTACAAAGTACCAGGGAAAATTCCAGTCTCAGTTCTTTGCTACAAGAATTGAAATGTGTCAATCTTTTCCCATCCCTCCACCCAGCACCTGACCTCTCTTCCTACATTAGGAGTATTCCACATGAAAAGAGTTCTGGTGGGAGCATAGACCACCTCCCTGCATAAAAGAGGGAAACCCACTTTCCCAACATTCCTGCAATTGGATGTGGTGTGAGGCTCCACCAGTCAGGTGAACACACACTGGATTCTAACTCAGGACATGGTGACACAGAGGCTGGAACTAAGCAGAGTGCACTTGGCACTGACAACATCGAGTGTCCAGGAGCAGTGGCAATAGCAGTCCTAGCCACAGGGTCCAGTGTCCTGCATGAGGGTGTCAGTGGCATGAGCAGTGACATCTGTGCCTGGCTGTGTGGCCCCAAGCCTGTTCATTCTGTGACCGTCCTCAAATAGCACTGGACTCTGATATTACATCATATCTTTTATACACACACACACACACACACACACACACACATATATATATATATATATATATATATATATATATGTATAACTTTATATCTAAATTAGAAAAAATTTGGATTCCATTATTTGTTCCAAGAAAACATTCTGGGGAATAGTTTTAGAGAGCAAGCATTCAGAAATTAATAAAATATAATGTAGTTTAGTAAACTATAATACTTACCTGTGACCCACTTCCTAAATCTTCCACCTGAGTATACCCCACGGTAGAGAGAACATTTAACTCCTAGCATCATGTCTCAAAAGAAATGATATTTATATCCTCCCCTTTCTGAAAAAAATAAAGGACCTTTAAAAGTATACTGAAGACCCCTCCCACACAGAGCTCCATCACTGTTCAGAGGTTCCCGGTCTGGCTGAACCCCAGAATTGCTCGTGGGATTTCTTAGAAAAGCTGAGGATTCTCCCAGACACACAGACTCAGAGAATTCCTCGCACAAGAATTGCTCATGTGACAAGCCTGCAGGTGAGGCTGATGCACAGCCCTGTGGAAATATTGACCATGTTCTTGCTACTAAAAGTGTGACTGGAAAACCAGCAGCAGCACCAGCCTTGTCATAAATCCAGAATCTCACATTCTGCCCCAGACTTTCTGAGTCTTAACAAGATGTCCAGGGGATCCTGTGCAGGACTCCTGGTCCATGTACCTTCTAGACCCAGGGCCAGAACTGTGCTGTCTGCTCTGTGTGTAGTCTGATCACATCACTCAGTGCTGGGGGTCCTGGGTGCAGTCCTTTTCCTTTCCCTTGTACAGCCATCACTCCTGGTGAACTCATCTGTTCTCAAGGCTTTAAATATTACTTATAGTGTCACCTCCCATGTCTATTTCTCCAGCTGACATTTTCCCTACTTTCCCAGCTCATCTGTCGAACTGCCAATCTGACGACCTCACTTGTATTTCTAACAGTCAATTCAGCTCCAACATCTCTTAATGTGAATGTCTGTAATGCTGCACCACTCAGATATGCTCCTTTCAGAGTCTTCCCCATCTCTCTAATAGCATCTCCATCTTTCTACTTGTACGAGGTCTGACAATTAAGTTTGTGAACTTGCCACCATGTGATTATGTTGGCAGCACTGTACAAACAATTTGGCAAGGTTTCACAACTTTGGTTATATAGGTGTCTCACAGCCATGTTCGTGAAGATGTGTGGCGGTGCTGAGTGGTGTTCATTATTATTGTTGTGTGTTTCTGTGTGCTGTCACGAGAATGTTCGGGCTTGAATTAGAGCAATCAACAAACATTAAATTTCTCGTTAAACTTTGCAGGAGTGGAAGGGAAATCGGGGACTTATAGTACAAGTTTATGGGGATAATGCCATGAAGAAAATGGCAGTGTACAAATAGATTAAATGTATTTCTGAGGGGAGAGAAAGCATCACTGATGAAGAGAGGTCAAGGAGGCTATTAAGGAGCAGAACTGACAAAAACATTGCAAAAATTAATCGAATTGTGTGTCAAAATCATCAGCTAGCTTGCTCCGGCAGCACATATACTAAAATCATCAGCATACTGTGAGAAGCACAGCAGACCAAGTAAATGTCCATAGAGAAACAGTTAGGAAAATCTTGGCATGAGAAATGTATGTGCAAAAATGATTCCAAAGGAGCTCACCAATGAACAAAGCAAAGAAGAGTCAAAGTTTGCCACACCTTTTGGAGAGAAGCAAGGCTATGTTTTGGAATGTGTTATCTATCACTGGTGGGGAAACATGGCTGTACCAATATGAACCTGAAACAAAGTGTCAAAGTAAACAATGGAAATCAAACAATTCTCCAAGACTAAAAAATTCTGTCAGTCCAAATCAAGAGTCAAAATAATGTTGCTAACCTTTTTTGATATGAGAGGCATTGTTCATTATGAATTTGTACCAACTGGACAAATAGTAAACCAAGTTTACTATTTAGAAGTGGTGCAAAGGCTGTTTGAAAAAGTTAGACAAAAACAATCTGAACTTTCTACCAAAAATTCATGGCTCTTGCATCACAACAATGCACTAGCTCACACAGCACTGTCTGTAGCCAGTATACAAATAGCTATTGGAACACCCTCCCTACCCACCTGATCTGGCCCCCAGTGACTTTTTCTTTACCCAAAGATAAAGGAAATATTGAAAGAAAGACATTTTGATAACATTCAGGACATCAGGGGTAATAGAACAACAGCTCTGATGGCCATTCCAGAAAGTTTCAAAATGTCTTTGAAGGGTAGACTAGGCACTGACATCGGTGCATAACTTCCCATTGGGAGTACTTCAAAGGTAACTGTAGTGATACTCAGCAATGAGGTATGTAGCACTTTTTCTAGGATGAATTCATGAACTTCATTGTCAGACTTCATATCCTGAGATTCTGGTGTCCTTGACTCTCATAGCCCAGATTAACGCACTAAATAATGCTGTAGGTCCACCTTCAGAATGCACCCAGAATCTTACCACTCCCCCCATGTCCACCACTCACCCCCAATGCAAGCAACTTCATCAAGAACCCTAAGATTCCTGCTGCCTCCCTCCTGACCCCCTCATCCCCATGTTTGTTCTCAGCACCGCAGCCGCTGGATCCTATTAAAAGAAAAGTCACACCCTGTTCCTCTTCTGAACTGCCTGTGACTCCCATGTCACTCAGAGCACAGGGCAGTGCCCTCTGACATCCTCTAGGCCCACGTGGTCTTGCCGGGTCACTGTCTCTTCTCCATGACTCTGTGCTGCAGCCACACCGGCCTCCCTGATCCTCCCAGAAACCAGACCCACTCCTGCCCCAGGGCATTCCCTCCTGAGATTCCCCATGTCCTTCAAATCTCCCTGCAGGGTCACCTACCCAGTGAGGCAACACTGACCACCCCAATCAACTCAGCCATCTTCCCGGTTGCCACACTCCTACATCCCAGGTCACCCTCCCCACTGCATTTCCCCCACAACATTTCCCCCTTCTGACATAAACACCTTCCTATTTACTGTGCTTACAGGGTACAGTCTGTCTCTTCCCACAAGAACATATGCTCCACAGGCCAGCCTTTTTTTGTTTTTACTTTAATAATGTTTCCCAGATACAAAAACTGTGGCACACATCTGGCACACAACCAATATTGGTGAATGAATGATCAGCATACAGCACCTCCCTGTTCAAGAGACAGTATCTTTATTAGTGTAGCATAAGGTCACATGCTGTTTTGTGTTAGCTACAGCACAATGTCCACTCACACTGTCATCGATGCCACCTGCCCTTCTCTCACAGTGCTGCTGTCCCCTCCCCATCTCTCTCTCCCACCCCGACCCTCCTGCACACCACAGCACACAATCCTATTTCCCTCTTCAGAAAACAATGACCCCTCACTTACGGGTCCTGTTTTCCAACTAAACGCACATCTGAAGCCGACTCTGCTTTCTCCACCCCTGAGTGTGGCCATCAGGACAGCTGAGGGCAGGAGAGAGGGTGGCAAGCAGAGCAGAATTCCAATGGGAACTTATCTGAGATGAGAAATTATGGGATTCCCCCTCCCTACTAATTCCAGAATCTGGTTCCTTGGAGAAGTTGTGGGGAAATGGAAGGAATAATAAAGCTGTAGAAGGAGGCAAGAGCTGGATGAGTCTGAATATTAATCTCTCACTTTCACAAACTCCTATGTGCAGGGACCCCCTGTGCCAGGTGGGGACAATTACACACAAAACACCTCCTGCTGCTGTCAGAGACAAAGGACACCCAGAGGAGAATGAGACCAGGGCTCATAACAAGAACAGAAACACTCATACTCCTCTATAGAATCAAAGAGACAACAAATAAACACCTGAAACATGGGGGCTGAGGGCCAGACCAGGCCTGAGCCTAGGCTGATGCAGCCTCACAAAGTCCTCACTGACAAGGCCTGGGTGATGTTCAGTCCCTGTGATCACAGGTCCTGGGGGGACAAGCTTCTACTGAATTGACAGGGACAAAGGAGCAGAAAGGTGATACAGCTGATGAGTGACCCCGTCAAAGCCCACAATGCACTGAGCACCGACTGGGCACAGGCCCCGACCACACTGGGTCCTCACAGCCTCTCCTGTCCCCACGTGACACGGACTCAGCACAGCACACGGATTCTGGAAGGTTCTCAGTTCTTCAATTTATTTCCTCTCTCAAACTTTAGGATCTTCTCGTTTAATTAACCTATCAACTCTTCATGGCAAGAATTGAAAAACAAATTCACATCCAGATTCTTATTTCCATAAGGCAGTAAGAGGTTGCAGCTCAGTGCCACACGAAGTAAAGACAGAGATGGGGACAAGCTGGCCTCTGCTGGGTCAGAACAGTGGGTCAGGGAGGAGACTCAGGGCAGTGTGGGGAGGGGGCATGGTGGGCAGGGGAAGCCAGTCTCCCACCTCCTCACATTATGCTGATAGGAACACAGACACATTTGCATGCCTTTTGCAGAAAGAGAGATCAGAGGTTCTGAAATCAGAGTGAGTTTGTGAACAAATCTTGCATTACCCAGTCCTCGCCAGGCAGCTGGCTCATGCTGTAGAAGAAAATAATCAAGAACAAATTCAGGTCCATCCCTGTGAACGGTGACATTCTCAACAGTCCACCACATGCTCAAAATGTCCCAAAGAACCCCCATTACCCAGTCCTGTCCCCTCTGCTCACTTCAGGCCCTCCAGAGTCTCACCTTTAGAAGTTGTGAGAGACACATCAGAGCCCTGGGCACTGTCACAGCCTGGGGTAGAATAAAAACAGGACATGGTCAGAGTCCACAGGAGATGTGGCTAATGGAGGAATTAGGGGGGTGGGTGAGCTGCACCTGTGGGCTCCCTCTACACTATCCAAGAGTCTCAGGGATCAGTCTCCATTGCCTTCCATACATACCTGCAGGCTGAGCGTAGCTCCCTCCTTTTCCACCTGTGGGAAGACAACATCATGTGAGAAGCCAGGGAGGAGGCAGGCCATGAGGTCCTAAGGAAATCCCCTAGTCCTGGATCCCAGAGAAGTTTCCAGAACTGTGAGTATAGAGTCAGGACAGAATCAGCAAACATGAATAAAATACACATGTAGGAATGGACCAACCACATTCCCGGAGGTCTGTCGTCAGCAGGGACCTGACCCTCTGACTGGTAACTGCTGGGAAGTAGGTCCCCATCACCAGAATCATCAAGGTGATAAAGCTGTCCTTCATTTTTACACGTGCATTAATATAGTGTTAGCAAATAGGCCCCAGACTGGGAAGGTACACGTGTGTGGATGGTACTTCCCATTAAGGCGGTAAGACACTCTTGTACCTGGGGCTAGAAACCCCCCAGTGAGACAAAAATTTTCAGAGCCCACTCCCTTCTCTACCTGAGTGCTTCCTCCTCCACACCACAGCCCCAGTGACCGCAGCTCCAAGGAGGACCAGCACAGCAGTGATGACCACAGTGGGGCCGGTGGGCTGAGAAGGAGGGTCTGGGAAGGGAAGGAGCACAGCCCTCAGACATGAGTCCCGACCTTGCTGAAGGTGTCCATAGGGCTTCTGCTGTATCTGAAAAGAAGCTTCACCCCTTCTCCCCCTCCTCACCCCATCTCAGGGTGAGGGGCTCAGGCAGCCCCTCGTGCTGCACATGGCACGTGTATCTCTGCTCCTCTCCAAAAGGCACCACCACAGCCGCCCACTTCTGGAAGGTCCCGTCCCCCGCAGGCCTGGTGTCCACGAGCTCCGTGTCCTGGGTCAGGTCCTCCCCGTCACACTGCCAGTTCAGCGTGATCTCCGCAGGGTAGAAGCCCAGGGCCCAGCACCTCAGGGTGACCTCACGGTCAGAGATGGGGTGGTGGGTCACACGTGTCTTTGGGGGATCTAAGGAGAAGGGTCAGAAAATTCAGAAACTTTGTATCCCTCATGGGACACTCCAGCAGCTGTCATGTGACCATCCTGAAAATGGACAGGACAACTGAGGTGGGGACAGGAAGCACAAAACCCAGGCTCCAAATTGGACATAGGCATACGGGATAATTTCCTATTCTTTAGAAAGTTCTAGAGTCAGTTTTAGACAGCCCAGGAGGGACAAAAGACATTCCTGGCCCTGACCTGGGGGGAGGCCAAGTGACTCAGAAAAGCTGGGGTCAGACCTCGGTCACATTGGGTGTGGGAAGAGGACAAGGCCTGAGAGAGACAGTCCCCCAGGTTCTGCCAGAGTCTAAGGGAACCAGGATCAGTAATTTCAGGGCTGTTCGCCCCGTCCATCCCCTGAGGGGCTGCACCCCTAATCGTCCCTGAGAGAAGGGGCGCCCTCTGGAGGAGTCGCTCTCTGGTACCAGATCTGAAACCCAGGCGGACTCACTCGGGTGTTGCTCCCATTTCCTCCCCTCCTGTAGGAGCCCCAGCCCCAGGGGACATGGGGAGGCCCCGCCAACCCCGTACCTGCGCGCTGCAGCGTCTCCTTCCCGTGCTCCAGGTATTTGAGGAGACACTCTGCGCACAGGCCCTCAAAGTAGCCCCTCTTCTTCTCCGCCTCATCCTCCGCCTCCCACTTGTGCTGAGTAATCTGCGCCGCCGTGTCGGCCGCGGTCCAGGAGCGCTGGTCCTCGTTCAGGGCGATGTAATCCTGACCGTCGTAGGCGACCTGTGTGTACCCCCGGAGGAGGCGCCCGTCCGGCCCCACGTCGCAACCACAGAGCCACTGGAGGGTGTGAGACCCTGACCCAGCCCGGCGGTCAGGGCCGTCCGGTCACCCCGCGGTCACCCCACCCCGCCCGGCAGCGAAGACGCCCGAAGTGACAATAACAGCGGGTCAGAGTCATCGCGACTCCTCCCGGGTTGGGGGCCGGGCGGGTCCCTCAGCCTCGGGGTGAAGCTCGGATCCGGACTCTCGGGGCGATCCCGGCCCATCCGTGGGGTTGGGCGTCGTGACCGTGACGGCGCGTTGCTCACCGGCCTCGCTCTGGTTGTAGTAGCCGCGAATGTCGTTCAGGTTCACTTGGAGAGTCTGTGCCCAGTCTTTTGCGCGTCTCGTCGCCCGGTCCCAGTACCCCGGCATCTCCTGCTCCACCCACGGCCCCTCCATCCACGCTGCCAGCGGCTCCACCCTCGGACTCGCGGCGTCGCTGTCGAACCGCTCGAACTCCGTGTCGTCCACGTAGCCGACGGCGATGAAGCGGGGCTCCCCGCGGCCGGGCCGGGACCAGGCGGTGCCGAAATACGTCAGGGCGTGGGGGCCTGGGGGGGGCGAGGGAATGAGACCCAGGGGACCCTCCTCCCGGCGCGGGTCCCGGGTCCCATGTCGATGGGCCGGAAGGGACGAGGGGATGAGGGGGCCCGGGAGACTAGGAGGGTCAGGGCGGGCCGGGGCGAGGCGGGGTCTGGATCTGGCTCTGGGATGGTGAAGACGTGCCTTCCCTGGGGGTCTTGGACCCCTGTGGCCCGTCCCCTGGCTCCTGCCCCATAGAAGACGTTCCCTCCCGACCCCGCACTCACGTGCCCAGGTCTCGGTCAGGGTCAGGACCCCCGAGAGCAGCAGAAGGAGGGTTTGCTGGGCCATGACCCACATCCTCGAGATCGTGGGAGACCCTGACTCTTGGCGGGTCCGTGGAAACTTTATAACCGGGAACCGCGGGACACTGATTGGCTTCCCTAGAAACCGGACACGAAATGGGAGTGGGAACTGGGGCCTCGTCATGAGTATCCGGACAGGAGGACCTCACACAGGTTTTGAGAAGTGAAACCCCGGGGAGGTGGGGACTCCTCCACACTGAACTTCCCTCCTTCCTCTCCCCGGAATCCCTCTCCCTGAAACGGACTCCTTGACTATCACCCGCCTCTGGACTTTTCTAGAAAACTCACCCTCAGAGAACTTGATGCTAGAGACTGTCCTATGAATGGAGGGAGGACAGGGCTTTTCTCTTCAATCCTGGAAAAGTCGTGCCTGAAAACGCCACTAGAGATTCTCACAGAGACCAGTCTCCTTGTTGTCTTTTAACCGCAGAGGGTAGCACAGTCTCGGAAACCCCTGGTCTTGGAAGCTGATCTGTGTAAGTGCTTTGGCCCTTGGTACAGAAATGTGTCTCAACCGCACTGCAGACTGCAGGCTCCTAAGTCCTCCTTTCCCAGGTCGTACATCTGTGACCCTGGGTGTTTGCCTTGTAAAATGATCCTCATTCCACTGCCCCGAGTTTGTCTATTTGAGTCCCCACATCCTCAAAAGAAGCACATGGAGGCAGCTTGTTACTGTGTGTCTCAAGAAGGAGCAAGTACAACCTCAAAGTTCTAAGTGTCCAATTCAGTTAAATGCCCTTCACCAGTGCTTCTGCATTGCCTGTTTTTGTGAATAATTCACATCTAAGTGGTTTGTATATTTTATGGGGACAGATTATTTTATAAACTGATTAACAGAAGGAGGCAATTAGCTTTTAGGCATCTGCACAGAACCCCCTACTAGGCTCTAGATAATTTATTAAAGATCTATAAAACATTTAAATCTGAGAGTTCCATGGCTGCAGAATTATTTACCTCTGCCTCTTTCCCTCATCCCTGCTTTTCCAGCCCTTCTCCATCTCTCTCAGCCCTCAGGCTCTTCCCCCTTAGTCTCTGCCACCCTCTCACTCCTGATTGTGGCACCAGTGCCCACCCCGTCACCTGCTACTCCTGGACTGTTCTGTTCTCCTGAAGGGACAGGAGATCCTGCTAATGCGAGTCATCTCTTCATTAAAAACACTCCAATGGCTCCATCTCACTCTGAGAAGCTTGTAGAACAGCGGTGTCCAAAGGCTTTTGCTAGGCCACATTGGAAGAATTGTCTTGGGTCACACATAAAATACACTTACATTAATGATAGCTTTAAAAAGGATTGCAAAAAAATCTCATAATGCTTTAAGAATTTGTGTTGGGCCACATTCAAAGCCATCCTAGGCCACAGGTTGGACATGCCTGCAGAATGTAAGTCACATGAGCACATTACTTTGAGCCATTTATGGCAAAATGTATCTCAGGCATATAAAGCAGTTCCTGATAAATAGTCTGTATTAAATTAATAGTGGTTGAATGATGATTGTATTAAAATTTCAGTACATTATATAAAAACCATAACCCAAAAAATACACAATATTAGGAAATTTTTTTACATGTAATAGTGGGCATATCAATTCATAAATTCATTCCAGTGGAAAAAAGGCTGTGTGTTTATTTGCAGCACAGTTGAGCCTGTGTATTAGTTTACTATTGCTGCATAACAAATTACAACTTAGTGGCTCAAAACAACCCCCATTTACTTGCTCATAATTCCTTAGTCAGAAATCCAGGCATGGTAAGGGTGGGTTCTCTGGTTGGGGTGTCACAAAGCTGTGTCCTCACCCTAAGCTCAGGGTCCCCCTCCACTCTCATGCTGAGACTGTTAGAAGAATTCAGTTTTTTCCAGTTGTGCATCTGAGGTCCCTTTTTCCTTGACAACTGTCAGCGGGTGTGTGTGGAGAGCTGCCCCAACATAGTGATCACCAGCACTACTTGGCATATGACCCTCCATTTTCCAAGCCCCCAGTGTAGAAATGCCTCACATTGAATCCCTCTCACCTGACTACCACAGCCCTGCCCAGGAGAGTCCCCTGTCTCAAGGTGAACAGATTTAAGCCCTTAGATACATCTGCAAAATCCTTTGTCAGCAACACCTACATTAGTGTTTGCTTGAATAACCAGGGGGGGAAGGTGAATAACTAGGGTAGTTTTGGGGAACCATCAATGAATCAGCCCAGCACAGCTTATTCTTTCTTTTGTATTTAATAGTGTCATTGTTGAAAATTGAAGTTCAAATAAGTAGATTGTTATGAGTGGTAATAAAATGCATCCTGTCTATTAGCTATGGACATTCTTAAATCTTAAAAACAAATGACATGTTTAATACCTTGAAATTAATTTAGACCAAATGAAAATTCCAGTGCAGTAATTCATCCTCTTTTTGACACTACATCAGTTATGTACTGCAACATAACAAATTACCCAAAACTTAGCAGCTCAAAACAACAAATGTGTATTTTCTCCCACAGTTTCCCAGGTCAGGAATTGAGAAGAGGTTCACATAAATGCTTCTGGCTCAGGGCCTCTCTCAAGGTTGCAGTCAAATTGCCACTCAGGCCTGTGTCATCTGAAGGCTTTACTGGGGCTGCAGGACTCACATGAAACATGGTGCACTCAGATGGCTGTTGGAAGGGGCCTCCTTTTCTGCCTGGATGGTCCCAGGAGGCCTCAGTTCCTAGCTATATGGACTTCACCATAAGGCAGCGATTGACTAGGGAGCTTCTTCCCCCAGAGCAGTGATCAGCGAGAGAGAGCAAGCTGGCAGCTGCAGGGAGCCTTGTGTCCTAGATGGAGTCTCACACCGTGATGTCAGCCTTCCTGTCAGTTACACGTGAGTCACTGAGTGCAGCTCACACCCAGGGGGAGGGAATTACTCCACCTCTGGAAGGGAGGTGTGTCAAAGCATTTATGCATGTTAAAGCCAAAATTACAATTATAAATGCTGTTTCAGATTTTTGTAAGTCAGCGCTTCCTTTATCTGATTTTTTTTAATACTTTATATTTCACTTTTGGAAAGTAAAGTAAAAGTTTGAGATAGGGAAAGGAGATACAGTAATTTTTGTAAGTTTTTTTTTGAAATTATCTTTAATAATAATGTTCCTTTCAATAAGTTGCAGCAAAGTTGAGAGCATATAGGAGCTAGATCAAATAGTTCCAAGATGTCTGTGCCTTAACAATAATGTCTTTAAAATAACTGCCTTTGTTTTTCCTCAAAACTTTCAATTTAGTTTGATAATAATATTGAAAATATTGGCTAAAATGCCAGTTTTCTTACTCAACATCATCTTCACAAACATTTTCCTAATGAAATTGCTTTTCAATATGTTAGAAAACTATGACTCTCATGCTTCAGTGTATACACCTGGCTTAGCATCATGATGACAGTTATGGTATAATGCAGTGGGCAGCGATGGTTAACTCCAATCTACTATAGGAACAAAGTGTTCCCAAACCGTTGTTCAGTTGGCATTCCAGAGTAAATTTCACATTTTTCACTGTGTTTTTTAATGAGATTTGGTAGAAGTGATTTGGACATCAATGTGATTCTAAAAAACACTGCTAATGTGCCTCTGAAGTTTATTTTAAATCAGCTCTATTGTGTTTTCCATTCACATTTTCTATTCTATCACTAGTTTCCCCTTTAAAATGTTTTCCAGTTTAACTTATATTGATCAGCAATGTGCTTTCAAACTTCTGTAAAAATAGTTAATTCAGTTGCAGGCGACGTTAAATGTAAGTAGCACATCAAATCCTTCACAAGACAGAATTAGCTTTTACATCTGATTGCACATTGTTCACCAGAAAAATCTATAGAGATGCTGATGAGCAAAGGATCATGTGACCTATTTCTAGCCAATGTATTTCCTGTGACAACCAGCCCTCTCTCTGGCATGGCTCATAACAATGTCTGTGGCTTTGTTTCAAGGTGGGTAGCTCTTGCTAAGGATCTTTCCAATAAACTTTGGTATCTTTAATTTAAAAATAAAATAACCAGAATGGTTCATAAGTCACAGTGTGAAAATGTCAGTTTAAGGATTTATGATCAATTAAATACCTGGGCACACACCAGTGATATCAGAAACAGAACCTATGAAGCCACCATGGGGGCCTCCACGATCCTGTCCCAAGTTATAACCTCTGTCCTGGTCTGGTATTTACAATTCTCTTAAATTTTCTAAATATTTTGTAGTAAGTATATGCCTCAAACCAAATATGATTTAGTTTTGCCCAGTGAGCCCATCCTGCATGATCCCTTCTGAGACTCAGCATCACATAGGAGAGTTACTCCATTGTGAGGCTGTCCTTCATTTTTACTGCTGAAGTTCTACATTTTATGATTATACCACAATTTTGCTATTTTCCTGTCAATGTGTAAGTTTTTGTCATAAGCATCAGTGTGCATGTCTCCTGGGGCACAAGGCAAGAACTTCTCCAGAGAGGGTGGTCAGGAGCAGAACTGCTGGACTCTGTGGGGTGTGTGCTTTAACCAGACTTCATGAGGCTCCTTTGATTTCTAAAGTGCTTGGGCCAAGTTAAACTTTTACCAGGAATGTGTACGACTTCATGTTGCTGATGTGTTTGTTATGAAAATAAAAATCTCAGCTGAACAGAAGGAATTAAGTAGAGGAATTAAGAGGAAAGACACTAACTTGGTCACAATAGTTTTTCAGATTCTATTAATAATGTTCTTGACATAATTTTGTTCCATATATCTCAGCACTCTACTTATAGTGCACAGGACTAGTTAATGCTTCCTTTTAGCATAAGCACATAGTGTCATTTTATGTTTGCAATCTAACATAATAAAAAAGAAAAAGGTGGGAGGGAGACAGAGAGGGAAGAAAGAAAGGAGAAAGGACAAAAGAGAATAAAAGAGAGAACAGGAGGAGGGGAATTGGAAGCAGTGAGTGCAGATAACTTCAACATGCAGGGACATAAAAGAGACAGAGACTAATGAAAACTTAAGAGAGCTTTATTAGTTATTCATTGCTGAGCAAAACACTATCCCCAAATGTAGTGGTTTAAAACAACAAACATTTATTACCTCAAAGAGATAATACAAAAACAAGAAAATGGAGCAGATGCTGGTGGGAGAAGTTGGGTAAAGAGAAGGATTTTACAAGATAGGATAAGTAATAGGTTGTTGGTACACAGATGAAAATGGTTTGATTAGTCAAGTTCTTACAAGAAGCAGATCCCAAGATGGAATTACAGTCAGCAGTATTTTATTAGGAGAAACACCATCAGAGACTATGGAGAAGGAGCCAGAAAAGCTGGGAGAGCCAGCAGACTGGGATGCAAGTGTGATGGTCAGAAGGAGAGAAGGTTCGTTAGATGTATCTTAGATCACCGCCAGGCAATCTAAGTGTAGTTGAGCAAGACCCTAGGAGAGTCCTCTGGCCACAAGTGACCATCAGAGGAGCCCCTGTCTCCCAGGAATGGCCTCCCTTAGTGTCCCAGTAATTGTCTGGGAACAGCCCATGGGAAGCAGGGCCTCTGCACAAATGCTGTCATCGATTGCAGAGCACAGGGGCCCTTGTGGCTTCCCTGGGGGATGTGACCCAAACCTCTTACCTGAGGGGCCTGGGTCCTTGGAACTCAAACTCTTCTCAGGCTGGGTTGTTGCATGTGTCCAGTTACAGGACCCAGGGGTTACCCAAGTCCATCAGCTGTTCCACACACATTCCTCCCACCCCCATTGTGTGACATTGTATGACCATTCCCTCCTGTGGATCAGGGTCAATTACTCCTGACTCCAGAAAAGGGAAGCCTCTTCTCACCTGCTGGTCTCTAGGCACACAGGGCCCATACTTCCCTGGTGACTAACAATGTATACAGTTCAATGTCCCCTTTAAGAATGCCCACCTTTGAGGAACAAGGACCACCTACCCTGCAAAGCCCAGAGTTGTGGAGACAGGAAATGCAGGATCCCCCAGTGGGTGACTCTAAATGATGATGGTAACTGGGGTCACACCTGCTGCCACCCCTCGGTCCTCGACCCACACACTCTTTCTGTTGGGAACTTGGCACCACACAGAGGTCTCTGAGTCAATAAATATGCTTCATTCTGGAGGATGTAACCCCACCCCTTCCAGGAGTTTCCTCAAAGCTGGTGCTCCACTATCACCTTCAGCTGGCCTGTCCAGCGTGCTGTGCGACCGGCAGCCCCTGTATGATACAGATGTGTTATGACCTCTAGACCCCATGGTCATGGCCCTGCCTGCACTCCTTGTACTGTTTAGTGGGTCTCCCGGTGAGACACTGTGCAATTCTAAGACTGTTGATCAGGCATTTCAATAGTCCCCAAACTATGCTGATGGCTGAAATTTGGGGACAAGAAAGGAAAACCCACACATGGAATTGGTGCCTGTCCCTGTGAGGATGACTCTCTGTCACTCCAAGGATGGAAGGGGCTCAAGGAAGTCAATATATTATTTGAAGGTGAGTTGGTCACTGAAGATATAGTCAGGGCTCAGAATTGGTCTCTAATGCTGACAAATAGGACATTCAGAGGCAACAGTGCTGTAATTAGCCTTAGTAAGTGGGAGTCAATGCTGCTGGTCCATATGTAGCCTCATTTCTGCCACCACAGTCACTCCATTCATGTGCCCATCCTGCCAGTCCTGGGTTGACGGGTGAGGAAGGCTGGTTAATGTCACTGTCTGTTTTGTTGTTCAGTGTCCCTTCTGGTGGATGTTAACACATGATTCAGACTCAAGCCCAGGAGTGCCATTTGCATCTTATCACAGACTTCTGCTGGGCCTGTTTCATTTATGAGTTGGTGAGTTAAAGAGAACCCAACTCATGGGAATTTATAATCACATGATCAAGCATTTTGTCTTTCAGCTTCCAATAACACACCCTAAGTTTTTCAAAAAGAGGGTATATTTCTCTGCTGTGTATGGCATGGCCTTACTACAGAACCCCAGGGGCCTCCTCTGATTCTCTCACTGTTGTTCGCTTTTAGCTCCACACAGCATTTTTTCCCACCACTGACACCTCCATTACCATTAGGTCTGCTGGGTGGTGGCTGATTGTACCATGCCTTAGACATGCTCCAGTGTCCTTACTCTCAGGCTCCACTCAAAGCTGGCAGCCTTCTATGCTACCCAGAATATAGGCCAATAATATACCTAGCTATGAAATATGTTGTTAAACTCAAAGAGACTGGAAAGCAATATGCTTTTTTCTCTGCAGTGAGAGATGCAAGATACAGCAGTTTGACTTTTATTTTGGAGGGGTTGTCCCTGCATGCCCCCATCCACTGGACCCTTAAAACCTTCACTGAAGTCATCATCCCCTGAATCTTTGTGAGGTTTATCTACCACCTTCTGCAGTGTATGAGTTTTATCAAAGCCTCCTGCACACTTTCCACCTCCTGCTCATCCATTCCAATCCATATGATGTCGTCAATGAACTGAAGTAGTGGGTTATTCTGTAAGATCCCCATAGGCCCAGATCTCTAAAGACTATATTACTGATGGCAGAGCAGTTAAAATAGCTTTGAGGAGGGACTCCTGGCCAAGATGGCAGAGTATGTAAATGCAGTGATTGTCATGACCCATAACCACACCAAAATGACAACTAAATTATTAAACAAATCACCCTTGAGAACCACCATAAAACTAGCTGAGCCAAACTCCTACAACTAATGATGTAAAGAAGAAGCCACATTGATACAGGTAGGAGGGGCAAGACTGATAGGATTGGCAGCGATGCAGAAAGGCGGGTGCAAGGCCCACATGTGGTGGTGAAGACGGTGAGGAAATGCCACCACTAGTACACGAGGCTTCCATTTTTTCCACCTCCTCGCCAACACTTGTTGGTTGATTTATTGATGACAGCCATCCTGACAGGTATGTGGTGGTATCCAATCATGGATTTAATTTGCACGGATACACATGGTGGGGGCTCCGAGTTCACTGGGGAAGGCTCAGGGCTTGTTTGAGGCACAGGGTGATGGTGTTTCGGGAAAGAGCGAGGGGAAGCAGCCAGGCTCCGTGTTCACAGTTTCTGCCTAGCGGTGGGGGCAGTGTGGTCCATGGGTGCTGTTTGTCCCAAGGTTGCCTGTTACCCTGATTGCTGGCTCAGTGTGAAACAGGCCTGTCCCTCCATCAGTAGTACCCAGGACCAGAGTGGGTACACTCTGTAGCATAAGCCCCCTCCTCCATCAGGGGAGTGCCCAGCCATGCCTGGCATGCCCTGTAGTACAAGCCTGGCCCTCCATCAGGAGTGCTGGGAAGTTCAAGCAGCTGTATGCCACCAAGCAAGATTGGCCCTCTGTCGGGAGTGCACCAGAGCCGGGGGCTGGGTGCCACTTTATCTCATCCCCTCCCTGGGCTTCCACCTTCCTCTCCTCTGCCTACTCGGATCATTTTGCACTTCAGTCCGTTTCCCTGAGCCCCCACCTCAGTCCTTCTTCTGCCAGCCCCAGGTCATTACAGACCCATCTCCACGCTTTCCCCTTCCCTTTTCTCCCATTTGTTTCCCTTTCTCTGACCTTCAGGGGTTTTCTTGCAGTGGGTGGATCTCTCACCTAAGGCTGTGTCTCTTGGGGATTCCCTTGTCGAATTTTGGCTGGTCAGTTTGTAATTTCCAGGAGACGTTTCGGGGTTGTCCTCTCATGCTGCCATCTTAATCCTCCACCTCCTCATTGAGTTCTTGATTGTTTTTCTGCTCTCTATTTTGTATATCTCTGCTCTAATATTTATTATTTCTTTCTTTACAGTAGTCTTGAATTTAGTTTTGCCTCTTCTCATTATATTCATTAAGTTGTAGAGTTCAAGTGTTGATTTGAGATCTTTCTTCCTTTC
>PVJL010013705.1:0-31161 GCA_004026885.1 Lyroderma lyra
GCATTATTGCAATCTGCCTTATGTTAACAAATTATTTTATTAATCTCTGAATACCCTAATATCTGAATCAGCATGAGAGGCAAAGTTGTCATTATGAGCATGATGGGTCAGGGTTTCTAGAGGGATATTAACGCCACAGATGCTGGGTGCTGACTCACAGGTGGTGGGCTGGTCCTCCTGGGCCCTACACTAGCAAGCCTATGAAATCCCAAGTTTGAAAATATATTTTCAGGAGGCATTTGCCTTTTATTAAGTCCCTCCACTAGTGTCTTGCTAAGGCAGTGTGCTTTATATTTTCCTGTGGAAGTAATTTCTCAATAATATTTTATTTTTGGTGTCAGTCCAACTAAGATTAATTAAAATTTCTGGTATTGCTTGATAATTTTGATCAAATGTTCAAAATTATCTAGCCCAGTTGATATTTTCTATTTTAGACTTTTAAAGAACCCAATTCTGTCCATATTCACAACAAAGTTTAAAAGTAGAACAAGCTTTGAAGAATAGTAACTGTGAAGACAGTTATAAGGCAGTCTGATTCTCAGCTTGTTTTGCAGTTGTTCCACTTGATTTCAGGGTGAAGCACTGGTATTATCGGGCGAGCTGAACTAACTCCGGGATGGGTCAATGGTCACTGTGCTTGCTGATATGGTATGAAGCTTAATTTTCTGAGGAAGCCACTGTCACTGATATGAAGTGGCATTTTAGTGACATTTTCTCTGTAGAATGTAATGCTGCTGCTTGTGTTCTGAAACTTAATCTGAGGCCCAGGGGGCCAGTGCTACAACAGGGGTTAAGAATAATGAATCATCCAGGGTGTCAATATCTGTTTCAAGTTCAAAACTGACACACTGTTATTTAAAAAGGGACTTCTGGCTTTCCACAAGTGAATAATTAGTGTCTCAGTGCTTTAAGGACTAGGAAGAAAATGTTCTTCTTTTTCTGACTTGTTATTCAGTGTATAGTGGTGAAATTCTCCAAATTATTTTGAATGTTGTGGGAAAGACATTAACTTATTTACATTCTGAGTCATTTTCCCCTGGAAATTGAAATCAATTTAATAGGTCTAGGCATAGACCAATATCTCTGATGAACACAGATGCAAAAATCCTAAACAAAATATTAGCAAACAAAATACAACAATGCATCAAAAAGATCATATATCAAGGTCAAGTGGGATTCATCCCGGGAGCACAAGGATGGTTCAACATACGATGATCAATCAATGTGATACACCACATAAACAAAATCAGAGATAAAGACCATATGGTCATTTCAATTGATGCAGAAAAAGCTTTTGACAAGATACAGCACCCATTTATGATCAAAACACTAAATAAAATAGGTATAGAAGGAAAGTATCTCAACATAATAAAGGCCATATATGACAAGCCCTCAGCTATCATACTGAATGGGGAAAAGATGAAACCTATTCCCCTAAAACCAGGAACAAAACAGGGATGCCCCCTGTCACCACTGCTATTTAATATAGTACTGGAAGTTCTAGCCACAGCAATCAGGCAAGAGAAAGGAATCAAAGGTATCCAATTGGGAAAGAAGAGGTCAAATTGTCACTATTTGCAGATGACATGATCCTTTATATAAAAAACTCCAAAGGTTCCACCAGGAAGCTATTAGAAACAATAAACGAATATAGTAAAGTCGCAGGATACAAAATCAATGTAAAAAAATCAACAGTGGGAGTTCCCTGGTGGTGTAGTGGCTTAAGGCTTCGGCACTGGCGCTATCAGCGCTGCGGCCTGGGTTCGATTCCCAGCCAGGGAGCTACCCACATGCAAAAAAAAAAAAAAAAAAAAAAAAAAAAAAAAAAAAAAAAAAAAAAAAAAAAAAAAAAAAAAAAAAAAAAAAAAAAAAAAAAAAAAAAAAAAAAAAGAAAAAGAAAAAGAAATCAACGGCATTCCTATATACAAACAACGAATCACAGAAAAAGAAATGAGGGAGTCAATTCTCTTTGCTATCACAACAAAAAGAATGAAATACCTGGGAATCAACTTAACAAAGAAAGTGACAGACTTATACAAGGAAAACTATAAGACACTTTGAAAGAAATTAAAACAGACTTTAAGAGGTGGAAAAATATCCCCTGTTCATGGATAGGAAGACTTAACATTGTTAAAATGGTCATTCTGCCCAAAGCAATCTACAGATTTAATGCAATACCCATCAAAATCCCACAATCATACTTTCATGAAATAGATAAAAGAATTAGTAAATTTATATGGAACCATAAAAGACCTCGAATTACCAAAGCAATACTACATAAAAAGAATAAGGCTGGTGGCATTACATTCCCTGACTTCAATTTATATTACAAAGCATCAATAGTTAAAACAGCTTGGTACTGGCAGAAGAACAGAAATATAGACCAATGGAATAGACCTGAAAACCCAGAAATAAACCCACAAATTTATGGACAAATAATTTTTGATAAAGGAGCAAAAAACATACAATGGGGAAAAGACAGCCTCTTTAGTAGGTGGTGCTGGGAAAACTGGAAAAACATGTGCAAAAGAATGAACCTGAGCTGTGAACTCTCTCCATATACAAAAATTAACTCAAAATGGATTAAAGACCTTCATATCAGACCTGCAACAATAAACTGTATAGAAGAAAACATTGGTACTAAACTTATAGACCTAGGACTCAAGGAAGACTTTATGAACCTGACCTCAAAGGCAAGGGAAGTAAAAGCACAAATAAATGAATGGGACTATATCAAACTAAAAAGCTTCTGCACAGCAAAAGAAACCATCAACAAGGCAAAGAGACAGCCAACTGAATGGGAGAAAATATTTGCAAATAATGCACAGATAAGGGTCTAATATCTAAAATATATAAAGAACTAATAAGACTTAACAACAAAAAAACAAACAACCTAATTAAAAAGTGGGCAGAAGAACTAAACAGACACTGCTCCCACGAAGAAATACAAATGGCCAGCAGACATATGAAAAAATGCTCATCCTCATTAGCTATCAGGGAAATGCAAATCAAAACCACAATGAGATGCCACCTCACACCTGTGAGACTGGCTGTTATCAACAAGACAAGGAATAACAAGTGCTGGAGAGGGTGTGGAGGAAAAGGAACTCTGGTACACTGCTGGTGGGAGTGCAAACTGGTACAACCACTTTGGAAGGCAGTGTGGAGGTTCCTCAGAAAATTGGGAATGGAGGTACCATATGACCCAGCCATCCCCCTTCTGGGGTTCTACCCCAAAAACTTGAAAACCTTTGTCTGCAAAGACTTATGTACCCCAATGTTCATTGCAGCGCTGTTCACAGTGGCCAAAACATGGAAACAACCAAAGTGCCCTGCGACAGATGGCTGGATAAAGAAGCTGTGGTACATGTACACAATGGAATATTACTCGGCTGTAAGAAAAGATGAAATATTGCCATTTGCAACAAAATGGATGGACCTGCAGATCATCATTCTTAGTGAAATAAGCCAGACAGAAAAAACAAGGAACTGTATGACTTCAGTCATATGCAGAATATAAAACTGAAAGCAAAGAAAAAAGAAATGAACAAACAAAACAAACAATCCATGGACACAATCGTTTAATGTTTATTTGGGAACAAGTGGGTTAGGGAGGGGAGAAAGGGGAGGGGGTGGGAGAGGAGGGAGGAGAAGCTAAATATAAGGTGATGGAAAGAGAAGTCACATTAGGTGGTGAACTTATTATACATCAAGTTGACAATGCACTGTAGAATTGTATGCCTGAAACCTATGTCACCTTGCTAACAGATGTCACCCCAATAAGTCTAACAATAAAATGAATTTTAAAAAAATAATAGGTCTAAGCATATTTTAGATAAGCATCACTAAAGACGACACTTTTACGTGACTATGTTTATAAGTCTATGACTCAGTCCAAGAAGCGTTTCTTTTATTGGTGAGGATAAGTTCCAAACTCAGATCCTGCAAGGCCAAGATCATAGAATGACTACTGCACAGGTGGATCGAGAGCATAGTCCCAAGCAGGTAACAGTAGTGCCATTTTTGTGGTGACCTCCCAGTCACATTTTATTTCCCAGATAGGTGGCAGTAATATAACACACTAATGAACAAGATCAACTTCAGACATGGAAAGATTCCAAACATTTGGATAAAAAGTGAAGTGTGCACCTAATTACCCAGCTACTTTTAAATAGTCAGACAGGAGGTGTCATGGAGGCAAAATGTTTACATCAATCGATTTGTTTTTATGTGGTTATAATCTTAACCTGGCACAAAGTAAATATTTTATTGATTCTGCTATTGATTGACAGTCTCTTTTTGGTAAATATAGATAATCTATGAAAAGCCCAAATTGCTGAGGACCCCAAATAACGAGTTCTTTTTATTATATTTAGTGGTCTCCCATAGCACTCCATTTTTTTCCAATTTAAATATTTTGAGAGTATTTGTAAAGAGTCCAGTTTATGGGAAAAAAAAAAAAACTACCAAAACTCTAAAAAATTAGTAACTTTGCTATTTAACTTCAATTCCTTTAAAATCTAATTTATAAATACTAGGAAAACTTGCTCTGAATTGTTCTAAACAAAGGCTTTGAACACTAGCAGCTGTAAACTGCTTCAGCTTTAGGATCTGGAGTTTACCTAAGGACATGTTGTATGTGCACATTTTTCTTTCACAATGTTCCCTTTTGCTCTTGCTATACTGTGTAGAGTACCATGCAGCGATGCTAAAACCCTTAAGAACATTCCAAAGAAGTTTCCTTTTTCTTTCAGCAGTTATAATCCTACTCCTAGCTGAGTACTAGTTTATTCCAACAGCAAGAATGTTTTTGCTTTTTAATCTAACAGTTGATTTGTCAATTTGGCCTCAGCAACTTTTTGAGCATAAAAGTTAATGAAGTATCCTCTTCCTTTTGTTATATATAATATTAACACCATAAAAACAACAACAATGGGAGAATTCTGGTTATGCTCTATCCGTATAAAGCTGAGCCTGTCACACTCTAAGGGAGAGGCATAGCTTCAGGCTTTTCTTAAGCCATTTAGTGGAATTGAAAGGATTTAATGGGTACAGTTTTGTTTACATTAGCCAGAATTAGTCACGTGACCACACTCAACTAGGGATCTAGGATGATCCTGCTGTGTACTTGGAAACAAAAAGAACAGGAAATATTCGATAAACAAGGCAGTGCCCACCACCACATACATTGTCACATTGTTTTATAACAGTTATCTGAGTACAAGCTTGTTTCCTTTATTTAATTTTTTATAGCTTTACTGAAATACATTTTATATACCATAAATATTATCCATTTAAAATGTACAGTTGAGTGCATTTTAATATACCCACAGAGTTTTACAACCATCACCACAGTCTAAGTTTAGAATATTTTTATCACTCCAAAAAGAAACTTTATGCCCATAGGTAGTCATTCTAAAGTCCCTCTTTCTGTCTTCAGACTCTGACAACCACTATTCTACTTCCTGTCTGTTTGGATTTGCCTATGTTGGGCATTTCACATAAATGTAATCATACAATATGTGCTCCTTTATGACTGGCTTTTTTCAGGGTTCATCCATGTTGTACCATGTATCACTACTTCATTTTTTAAATTGGCAAATAATATTCTATTGAACATGATACCCCATTTTGTTTATCCACTCAATAGTTGATGGTCATTTGGATTGTTTTTACTTTTTGGCTATTATGAATAATGCTGCTGTGAACATTTATGTACAAGTTTTTGTGTGGTTGTGTTCTCATTTCTCTTGAATATACCTGTATGAGGGCTCTCTGAAAAAATTCCAGCCATAAATGCCTCTATATTTTATATTACATGGCTGGATACTTTCTGGACAGCCCTCACATACTTCAACGTGAAATTGCTGAAGCATATGATAATCGTATATTTAGCATTTTGAGAACGTGCCCATTGTTTTCCATAGTGACTATACCACTTAACATTTCCACCAGCAATGTTTGAAGCTTTCAATTTCTCCACATCCTTGCCAATGCTTGTATTTTTAAAAATTATATTATGGTTATTTTAGTCATCTTACTAAATGTGAGGTGATATCTTACAGTTTTGACTTGCATTTCCCAAATGACTAATGATGTTGAGCATATTTTCATGTGTTTATTGATCATTTGTACATATCTTAGGAAAAATATCTGTTCTAATTCTTTACCCCCTCCCCTTTTTTAAAAATGATTTACATTTTTTTATTGTTGAGTTTTAAGATTTCATTATATATTCTGGATACAAGTCTCTTGTCAGATATATGATTTGAAAATATCTGAAAATATTTTCTCACATTCTGTGAGTTGTCTTTTTATTTTCTTGATGGTACCCTTGGATGTACAAAAGTTTTTCATATTGATGGAGTCCAATTTGTCAACTTTTCTCTTTTGCCACTGTGTTTTTTGTGTTATACCTAAGACACCATTACCTAACTTTAGGTCACAAAGATTTATTTTCATGTTCCATTCTAGGAGCTTGACAGTTTTCACTCATGCACTTAGATCTATGATCTATTTTCAATTAATTTCTGTTATAGTGTGAGATGCAGGTCCATATTCCTTCATTTGCATGTAAATGTCTAGTTGTCCCAGCACCATTTCTTGAAAAGACTATTCTTTCCACATTGTGTTCACACCCTTGTTAAATTAATTAACCATAAATGTGTGGACACTTTTCTGGACTCTCAATTCTATTTCATTGATCTCTATGCCTATCCTCATGCCAGTATTTTTGTTTCAGTAGGAGAATAAATTCAACAAGATCCTCACTCCACCAACCAGAAGTCAATGTCTTTCTTTTTTAAGCCATGAACTCCTTTAACCAAAATCCGTGTTGATTCATCTTTGTACCTTTGTTGCTTGATGGATTGTCTGGCCCTCTGTAGGCATTCAACACCATTTAATGAGTGAATGTTTGACAACTGTATGAGTGCACAAATATTATTTGTGTTTTTAAAACTCTCATCACTGTATAATTAAACTTAAAATGCTTATTATAACAATAATAATAATTATAAATTATTTTCAGGGAATTGGTATTAAAAACAAAGAGAACTGCATAGAATTGGCCTGCAGTATTATTATTATTCCTTTCCCTTTGATAACCACTTACTGTTTTATAAAATACTTTCATATATTTTTATTTGTTTACGAGTTCCCTGGTGGTATAGTGGATTTGTTTCATTTCCTAGTCTGTAGGACATAGTGTTTAATGTATAGGCAAAGTGTCATTATCTGTATTTTATGGAAGTGGAAATTGAAGTAGTTCAGCGACTTGACTGAGATCTTCTGACAGGTAACAGGAGAGGTATTGTTAGATCCCATGTTGTCATACCCACATTACAGAGCTCTTTTCATTCTCATCCTTAGACCCATGGTCCTATGGGTAAAATTCTATCCCTACTCTGGGTAAAGAGATAGATATTAATTAGGTAGGTTGAAGGGCTCAGGTACATAATTGGCACCAGCACAGAATACCTATTAATCATAAAATTGTAATGAAGATAAACATAAATATGTAACGAAGGAAAACCTGCCAAAATGTAATAATATAAAACAAAGTTAAGAAAGTCATAGAATGCCATAGTCCTTTATATAAAAATCTTGGAGCAGATGCATTTCCAATATTGGAAATTTTTAGAACGACATGATGGTGCATATGCCATATATTAATACTGTGTTCCACCACCAGTAGATTCTAAAGCAATGTCCCATAATCAAATACTTTGGTATTTCTTCAGAAAAACATATGAACATTCCTGCTACATGGGGTAAGTAAGAATTATAGATAACATATATCACTTGAATTTAAGTTTTACCACCAAAAGATTGGAAATAAAAAAACAAAATAAAACAAATAGTATTATAGATCCCAGAGATTTTGGATTTGAGCATTGTTGACACGGTATCATAAATTGTTTAAGGCAAAATGCATGCTTGGTTGGCTGATGGGAATTATACTAGCACACATAGTGATGATACAGAATTATATACTAGCAAGTCATAATTATGCTTGCTTTCTAACTTTCTATTAGGTATTTTGTGTGTTCTATCTACCACTCAGAAAAGCCTTGCATGACTGGAGTAATTAATCTCATTTTAAAGGTAAGAAGTAGGGGATCAGAGAAGTTAAGTGATATGCTCAAGGTCAGGTAGGTCAGAAAGATTAAAACAAATTTTCTCAAAATTTGAAAGACTATGATCTTTCTATAGCACAATACCTATAAGTTATTAAAGTAAAAGTCTTATTCCCTGTATTAGGTGAGAAATGGAATCTGAAAAGAGACCTTTATCAGATACTGGCTGTCAGACTACGATATTTTGCTGTCTTGTTAAAAATCTGTTAAATTATTAATAGTGCTTTATAGTAAACAGAAGTATCTCAAATTACATATACAGAAATTAAATATTAATATTATGTGGCTCTGACATAGATATTTAAACAAATGATAGATGTTCAAGCTGTGCCATCTCAGCAAGGGGGAGGGTGAGCATCATAAAAGAATGGAGTGATACTTTACACTGGTAGGAGTTCAGAAAACAGTATTCAGATTGCTTGCCCGAAAAATTGTCAAAACCCATCCACAGATGGTTTTCATGATTTTATTTTAAAGTAGTTAGTCCTATGTTAATCTGAAAAATAAAATTTAATGCAAACATCTGTAGCTTAATAGCTTCCGTAACTCTGGTCTTGTTTCTTCCCTGGCTATCTGTAGGGTGGACTGCATGCTTTACACATTTTGACCCTTAATTCTAAGTTGTATAATTCTCTATTTTACATGGATGTGACTTTTCCTGATTAGATTTTGATCTTTTGAGAGCAGGGAATTGTGTGCCTCCTTTGAATTCCATAAACTCAGCAGAGTGTTAGGTATGTGGTCTGCATTCAACATAAAAAAAAAATTAAACCTGATGTAGTCATTTTAGTAAAGTACATTACATTAGAATTTCTTCTTTTTACAAACCTGTTCTCTAGTGATTCCGATTTTGAAACCACATCTCAACCTCATACTATTTTTTTACCCTGGCATAAATATGAAAGAATTCTGGATGCTTCATGTTACTTTAAAGCTGAGTTTGATCATATCAAGAACAATTTATGAAGTGTTCTTCTCATAACCTTTCTAGAAGGTATAGTAGTCATGATTTGAATTTACTTTGAGCATCTGATGCTCGGTGAAGATTTTCTTTTTAAGATATGCCATCTTAATAATAAGAAAACCTCAATAGTCATCCATGCTCAAAGTATTTTTTAAAATGCAGTTCTATTGCAGCAAACAGAATTGTTGCCAATGCTAAACTAATCTTAAATGTATATAACATTTAACTGTAGATTCTTACAGATGGGAAAGTTAAATTTTATATACCTTTTGCTTAGAAAGTTGTTCCAACTGACAGATAAGTCTTGAAGGAGATTCAAATACAAAAAGAGCAAAACAAGTGGTGTTTTAAGCATCGTGAGCAACTGAATTATTTAGGTGTTTTCCAATATAAAATTCTTTTTGCCATTTCTCTTTTTGAATCTCCTGTCAGTAATACCTTCCTACTAAAACTTTATTCTTTGAAAATAGCTGCACAATTCACTCCAGGTGTTACAGACCCATGCAAGTGAAGGGAGGGACCCTCCTTGTCCACTATAGATACTTAACCAGCAGTACCCACCATTTATCAACTCCTTGTTGTGTTCCAACTCCATCGCACAGTTTTTACAACATTTCTCATTCAAACATTGCAATAGCCCTCCAATATTATTAGCCTCTTTCTGCAGATGATGCAACAGATCCATTGCTGCTCATCAACAGGATCTAGACTTTTAAAGACACATTTTCATGGGAAAGGAAAAGAGAGAGAATATGATCATTATAAACTAATCGCAGGAGGGGGGGAAGCTAAATATAAGGTGATGGAAAGAGAAGTCACATTAAGTGGTGAACTTATTATACAAGAAGTTGACAATGCACTGTAGAATTGTATGCCTGAAACCTATGTAATCCTTGCTAACAGATGTCACCCCAATAAAAAATAAAATAAAATAAAATTTAAAAAAATTTAAAAAAAATAAAATAATCGCTAAAAATTTTAATATTATAGTTTGTAGGAATAAAAATATGCTTAAAAGGGATCTAAAATTAACTTTAAGATATTACATGGAACTTCCAATTTTATAGAAATTGGATAATTTCAAAATATTTCCTCTGTTGAGAAAAGTGTTTCTGTTTTAATAACTGCTCTTTCATGCAAATTTCAAGAACTTCTATGATAGAGATTTTAGTCCAGTGCCTGAAACAGAAAAAGCCTTTCAATATTTACTGAGTAAGTATGGAATATAAAGAATATAATGCTCCCTTCATTCCAGCCCCTATTAATCACATCCCTCTCCTCAAAGGTAACCATCTTGAACAGTTTTGTGTGATTCCATTCACTTTTTTTGCTATGTGATAACATTTATACATGTACATATAGAATAAGGTATGATTTATTATACCTTTGAGTCATACTAAATGTATTTTTCCACAACTAGATTTTTGTATTTAAGAATACAATGTAAATACATTTTTATGCCAGATTAAATGCATTCCTTCCTTCCTTCCTCCCTTCCTCCCTCTCTCTACTTACGACAGTATGCAGTAAAAGTTTTGTGTAAGGGAGTAGTAGAATCCAAAAAAGAAAAGTTGTTTAAGGCCAGATCAGGAAAACCTTGAACTTTTGGCTAAAGAGTTTGAACATTATCCTGTATGAAATGGAGTGCAGTTTGTGAAAAAAGAAACTACTAAAAATTACTTAGTAGCCATGATGTAATAGTAAGGTAGAACTATGGGGAGTAGATTTGTTTTGTAAGTGCAAGTACATTACATTTGTGTGTCCTTTCTTCGACATTTAAATTTTTCTTATAGTAAAAGTGCTATATACCTACTAATCTATCATTGATTAATTCTCTAATAATTTCTCAAGAGTTTTATTTTTTTATTTCATTTTTATTTTTTAAGAGTTTTAGATTTAAAACATCTCAATTGAGAAAGGGGTGGCATGATCCTATGTGTGGTCTGAAAAGACTTCTCTGGCTGCTGTGTGTAAGACAGCCTGCAGGAGGAAGACAGAGTAGAAGCAGAAAGCCTGGTTAGAGACTTACAAGGGATTATGGTCGCTTGGTCCCAGGGGGTTGTAGTGAGGTAATGGGACATGGTGAGAGACATAACCTGTTGGGAGAAAGCGAAGAGCAGGATGACTTCAAAGACATGGGACTAAAAACCCAGAAAAGCTGAGGAGTGGATAGGCAGACAGGCAGTATAAGAGGAATACTTGTTGACTTTATTAATTACTATGGCATACAGAGTTGTTCAGCTTTAAGACTATTAATTTAGTCATGTTTATTCATGTTTTCCTAAAAAAATTTTTTTTTGAAACCTTTGTAAGAGTGGTTTTAATGATCATTATGAGCAGTTAGAGGAAATGCTAAGCTTTTCTAACAGATCCCCAAAATTCAGGGCTTAAAAAAAAGAAAGGTGTATTTCTTCCTTAGACCTCACTCCACAGTGAGTATTTCAGGCAGTGGGCAGCTCTCTCCCGCATGGATTTAGGAACTCGTCGTGCCTTTCACGCCGAAGTTCTGCCCTCCTCTAGGAGATAACAACGCGTTGTTAGTTGCCTGTGAAGACTGAGTCACAGGCAAGTAGGAAGAAGGACAAGACCTTGGAAGTGCATGCCCACTCTCTGACCCAGAAGAGGCCCGGATCATTTCTACTCTTATTCCATTGGTAAGAACTCAGTCACATGGCCACACGCTCTGCGAGAAAGCCTGTGTCTGGATGTAATTCTTTTACTGCAGACAACTGTAGAGAACAGATTTTGGTGGATACCTGGAAATCTATTTTATAAATATATATATTTTATTGAGGATCTGTTTTGTGTCGATGTCTGGCTACATTCATAGGAGTTATTGTGTGCAGATAACTCTCAGACATTATGTGTATTATGTTATTAAAAATTGGAGAATTGATGTTCTAAGGTCATCTACTTGCTTTTCTGCTGACCCTTTTTTAAGTCCCTGATAATAACTGATTTGGATTCATGGCTGTAATTACCTATGCAGAAAATTGTGCAACACAGAAAATAAGGATATCATCACTTAATATGATCGGTCCTCACTGCAGAATGATACATAAACAACCTGATTGACAAGCCATCCTAGTGTGAGTTCTTCCAGTGACAACCTGGTTCCCTCGGAAGTGAGCTGACAATGTAGTGTCAGGACTGGAAATCCGTGGGCCAGTTTGACCGCAGGCAGCATTCTGTGTGCATTCTTGAACTTGCCTGTTTCTCTATGATTTTTCCTCCTTTCCCTGTCAGCTTTCAATAGCCCTGAAATCATTTTTTTTATTTGAGAGATTTGTTTCTTAGTTTAAATAAACTATTCATGGATTATTTAAGTATAGAGTATTTTATACATAAGGCCCTACTATCTTGACCTTAAGGACTATGGAAATCATGTACCTTGTCATGATTGCACAGTATGTCTGTACTTCACTTAATGTTCCTGCTATCATATCTTCCCTTTCTTCTCTATCTCTTTCTCTTTCCAAAGCCGTAAGGTTTCAACACGGAGATATAGACCTAGCAAGCAGAGCCTCCTCTGAGCTCTGTGTAATAGACAACAGCATATAAAACATCAGGCCTCGTGTAGCGGAGCCCCTTCCCCGTTGAGTGCAGCTGCCAGGTGATGTTTCATTGTGGTAGGCCACATCTAAATACAGTATTTAAAGTACACAAATGTGTGAGTTACTTCTCTTTCTTTTAAGGTTCACTGTGTCTCTGGATTCTCTCTCTCTCCCTCCTACCCTCCCTCCCTCCTTCCTCTCCAAGACACACAGGTTTATATTCAATGTCCTTCTGCCTGATTAGTCTCACATTATATTTATGCACATGCTAATACTTAATTATTGTTCATGCTACTGTTTTCTGAAGTTAAGTAGCAGCTGTTTAGGTGTCTCACAGGGAGTTCCCAGAAGACTTTTTGTTCAAGAAAACTTATTCAAATACCCATCTTTGATATCTTCTATTATTAAGTGAATTACCAGAGGGGCTCTGCCTTTTCCATGTTTATAATCTCAGTGAGACCAAGGCAGAATGCCAACAGATATATATATATATACACACACACACATATATACATATGTGTGTGTGTGTGTGTATAGATAGATATATATGATATATATATATATATATATATATATATATATATATATATATATCATGCAGCTAGCAGTACCCATCCTGAGTCAGATTAAATAAGCAATCTGTTAACGAATGTGCAAAGGCTTAAGAGCAGAGTGCAGGAAAGTAAGTTGCCTGTTTAGACTCAAGAGGGAAACATTTTAGAAGCTGAATCCATTCTTTATGTAGTCTCCAAAGAGTTCAATTTAAAAAGACAAAGCACCAAGTGTAAATTCTGAAGTTCGTACCATGGGGTACGCATCCGTGTTTGGTCAATCCCATCTGCCTTCTCAGCTTCCCTGCTGTGGCGTGCCCTACACTCCCCACGCCTCTCCCTCACGTTGCCTCCCACATTCTAGCATGTCTCACTACTTGGTACACCTAATAGGCATTTGGTAAATACGTGTTGAATGAACAGAGTTAACTCGTGTTGCACCCCTTGCACCTCTCCTTAGCCTGGCATATCTTTCTTCCCTGTGTCCATCTGATTGCCTCTCCGTTGTGAAGCCTTCACCCAGGCTGTGTTTCCCATGACTCCCTCCCCATGCTGACAGGCTGTGAGTCAGTACCCCTTGTTACTGCTCCTGTAATTTTTACCAGGTTTGCGTTCACCACGTCATTCCACAGCTATTCGTTCATGTTTGTTTCCTTCACCAACTGTGAGCTCCTCAAGAGCAAAATGGGATTTTATCGTCATTGGCTACCCAGTGCTTAGTTAAGTGCCTGGGCATTTTTGAATAATGGGCTTATCAACCCACAATAAAATGTAACTGTGGAAAACACCAGAATATTCTTCTCCCTAGGCTCATTCTCTTCCCAATAGATAAATTTTCTTAGGAAATTTAATGCCCACAAGAGATTTCTGGATAAATTTGAATCAAAAGGAGCTGGATACCCTTCTTGGACGTTTTCATTACATTTGATGAGTCACCCTTCCTTTTCTATAATAAAACATTGAACCTGTCAAGCAGAACGAAGTGCCCATGTCAGTCAGCACTCCTCCCCTCTGAAGAGTGCCAGACACATACTGCTGGCATCTTAACTTTCCCAAACTCCTTTGCCTAATAGGAATACACATTTGTTATTTGTGACTGTCCCAACATCTGTATTTTGGAAATTTCACAATCATGAGTTTTACCTACTAAAGATTTAAAAACACCACTAAAAAACCCCAAACCTAGATTCTCTTACAGCTTGAGACAGGCAGGTGACTGATTTAGTTTCACCAATCAAACCACAAGCTTCTAGGCTTGGATTTGGAAGTAAGCAGTATGAAGGCATCCCTGCACAGAGAAGTGCATCTGGTGAACATGGTGGTGTTACTGGAAAGTGGGGTGCCCTCGTCGACGTGGATGTCCAGGTTTTTGGTATATCAAGCAAAGAACTGAACGCGACACACACGAAATTATAGAGGTGAAACAAAGAGATAGTTTATTGAAGAGAAAGTACACCCCTAAGAGGTAGGAGCAGGCTCGAGTAGGAAAATGGCTCAAGAGCTCAGATTAACAGGCTTTGGTACTTTTATTCTCTTCCCTGTCTTCAGGGAAGACACCTCTGGGTGTGGAGTTTCTGGATTGACAAGTTTGATTGACAAGGGGCCTATTACATAACGCCTTCTGACTGCGCATGCCCTTTCCCAGAGTTCAGTCTGTTATAATGACATTAATTAACTTGCGGGCATATGTATGACATTACAATGATGGTATAATGAGGCCCAGGTTAGATGAAAGTGTTGTAACTCTCTCTGTGCAGGCCTTAGGAACTGGCACAAACTGGTGGGCTTCCTGTGCCCTCTAACTTCCTTGTATTTGCCTGGAACTTCCTCCTGCAGCTGCCTAGCCTGAGGCAGGGATTACTGGTGAGAGGGTGGTGTTGCTTGGGGTGAGGAACCAGAGAAAATTGATCAAGAAAGTGATTAAGGCTTTGGACTAGGAAAAAGGTGAAACTGAGAGCTAAAGAACTAGGAAAAGGAGTCCATAGTGAGGTGGGGAGGTGGATGCTTTGTTTGGCCCACATCAGTGGTGAAGGTGTGGGGTTCATTGGGCATCTGGTCCCAAGTGTTGTATGTGCACTCTGAGGGCCTGTAGTGTGCTTGCTCCTGCAAGTCAGGTTTGGTATTTGTCCTGGAGGCTTGGCCTTCTGGCCTACCTGAAATTTCTGGGAGGGGCATAGCATTACTTAATGAAGTTATTTTTGGCGTCACCTAGCCAGATTGGATTTTGTTGTTTTCAAATAATATTCCTATCCAACACTCTCATAATGTTTCTGTAATTCCAATAGCCATTTCTAGAGAAATGCTGCTTTCTAATTGTTCCTGTGAAGGCTTCTGTCCATAATATTTAGATCCTTTAAGTGATGTAGATATTATTCCTTTTATGACTTTGCCTGTTTCTCTTAATTTCTGTTACTTCTCTCATTTACCATTCATTTAAAAAACAAAACAAAACAAACACCATTTAATCAGAGTAAGATAGCTGAAGGAACATGGGCTTTAGAGACGCAAGTACTGAGTTTAGGTCCTGGCTCTGCTGCTTATTCATCCTATGGCCTTGAACATTTTCTTAACCTCCCCAAGACTTCTTCATAAGATGTGGAAAATGTTTATCCTGCAGGGTTGTTGTTAAAATGGAATGAGACAATGTATAGACAATTTCTGGTACACCGACTGCCTTTAAATAGGAACTTGCATAAGAGCATTCTTGTTAGTCTCCCTTGGTTGACTTTGAAAGACACCCAGGAAGAGCAAGTTTGTTTCTTTATTAGACCAAGTGACCCTGCTCAGGAATTTACAATCACTTCCCTACTGAAGCTATTGCCTACTGAAGTAATTCTCAAATTCTTATCCTGGAATTCAAAATCTCCTTTTGCCTGATCCTATCTTGCCTCTTCAGTCTGATCTCTTATAATCTGCTTGCAAGAGTCTTGTTTTAATCAATCCAATGTTTTCATCCTCCACACCACCCTGTGTGCATTCCAACAGCTCCTCCACTCATTACCCCTATTCAAGCTTCCCTCCCCTTCTTGGGGTTACGCAACCCAAATACAACCCCTCTGTTACAGCTTAACTCAAGTGTTTTCCTCACCAAACACTGATTTCTCCCCATGTTGATCAATTTTGACACTTACTGGTTATGGTAAGTAGTTTAACTGTTAATAAGTAATGAATTTGTAAACAACCATTTAGAGAATCCTTTCTATTAGCAGATAAGTGCTTTGCATGGACTATCTCATATGATCTCCACAACAAACCTATGAGGTAGCAACTACCTAATATTTGTAGATGAGGAAACTGAGGTCCAGAGAGGTAAGCAGTGGAATCTATTTAATTTAGCTTGTGAAGTCACCCAGGCTACTAAGTGACAGAGCCAGGATTCAAACCCAGAAATTCACATGTGAGAGCTCAACTTCCTAACTACATTACAATCTTGAAGGAGGGGACACTTTCAGAGATTTCTCCATATCATTTCTCTTTGTGCCTGGTCTAGAAATAATCAAAAAGAAATGGAAACCAATTTCTTAAATGGAGCAGAGTGAACAAAAATGGAGGGTGACATGCAATAAGGTCAGAGGTCTGATCAAGAGGGGCCTTGCAGGCCATGATCTTAATGATACCACCACTGCCATCTCCACCAACAACAACCAAATATAGAGTAGCAAGATCAACAACACAGCAGCAAGGTCAATGAACCGGCAGCAGCAACATACAGGACACAGTGTTTCCAAGGTGCGGCATCAACAAGTCATTGCTAGCATATGAAGGGTGTCATTGCTACTCTGCAGGGCAGACTACCCTCCTCTGTCCCTGCTTAAGGCAGATCTCTAAGGATTTTATACTCACAGCGGGCTGTGTGGCTCAATGGAAACTTCCCATGATTTAGAGTCTGAGAACGTGAGTCTGAGTTCCAGCTTTCCCACTTGTCAGCTCTTAAGATGTGGGCCAGGTCTAGTTTCCTTATCCATAAAGTGATAATATTAATGTCAACGTCATAGTTGCAAAGGTTGAAGGAGAAGATAATGTAGCTACAAATTATTATTATTATTTTTTTTTTTTTTTTTTTGCTTTTTGGTATGTGGGTAGCTCCCTGGCTGGGAATCGAACCCTGGCCGCAGCGCTGACAGCGCCAGTGCTGAAGCCTTAAGCCACTACACCATCAGGGAACTCCCCTACAAATTATTATTTTTAAGTGAAGTATTATTATTATTATTTTCCTGTTTATAATCTCTTTATGATATCCTATCCCCTGTTGGAGTAAATTCTCTTTCTACATTGTGAAAGCAGAGTATATATGTCAAGAGGCACTACCAGCACTAATGGAGACAGTTAACCAACAGATGAAACACATTAGAGTACAATAGACACTTCATTAACTAGAACTCAAGTTCGGGTTAACAGAGAGTCTACTTACATTTATCCAGCATCCACCAATCCCCATGGGTGCCAGTTAACTGAGAGACTACTGTATATGGAAAAGGTAACAGACTTACAAGGGAATTTTGGATTCAAACTAAATTATAGATTTGATTTATAGTGCTACTTAACATACATGACACATCTTTCTCTAGGTAATTTAGACCCAATGGGATCCTGTTTTGGATGGGTGATTTTCAGTTTCTGAATGGTAATTATAAGCTCTGATAGTTAGGGTTATAGAATTATTTCATATTCTTCTAAAAAGTCTTTTGCCACTTTCGTGTATTACAGTTACTTTGTTAAAGGCTGTTTTCTTAAGGAATCTTTTCCATTGAGATACTCTAAGCCAATAGGAAAATTGACTCAGTAGAGAAAGTTTGCTTTATAATCAGATTTTCAAAGTTGAAAAATGATATCATACACCCACATTATTGTTCTTATTTCAATTTTAGAATAGAAATGAACAATTCTCCTTAGGAAATTAAGATCAAATGGGTTTTATTTTTACATTTCAATTTAAAAGAAAAATTCAAATGAGTTAGCAGGTGGTACAATTTATATCAACCTTTCTCTCGTAACGATCAGATGCCTTCATTAGGCATCACTAATGTTAACTAGCTTTAGATAGTATAATTCACATATAGTACGACTTATTCAAGGAACTGGTTGCAAATGAGGGTTCCTGAGGGGAATAGCTTCAGCATAGCTTACTCCTTTTTAATAACATCAGCTTCTGTTTCTATGGAAACTGCACATCCTATTTTGCCGTTTGCATAAGATGTCTTTAGAATTATTAAATTAGATTCAAATAGTTAAAACTAATAGTAGCACTCTGCTCTGAGTATAACATCGCAAAGACATTTTTATAGGTAGGTTAATAAATCAAACTTCATTATAGGAAATTATGCTGACATAAAGTGCCAATTACAAGCAGGGATTATGTTTTTGAATTTCTGTATGTTTCTAAAGTACTAACACTGAAACTCAAAGGGGGAAATTATTATTTAAAAATCATTTGAATCAAATACACCAATAGAATAATTGGCAAAAGATAAAAACTGATATGTGTATGGGTATACACACACACTAGGTACATATATGATAAACATAAAATGTATGCATAGTCGTATATTTATAAATAATAGATATATATGTGGCTAATAAACAAAATATATTCCACCTTAACAGTAATCAACATATGCAATTTAAAATAAGAATAAAATATCAGTATTTAGTTTTTGATTAGCCAAGATGAAAAAGAATGATAAAACCCAGGGTGGAAGAGTTGTGGGGAACCAGGCACATGGTGAGAATGTTAATGAAAATATATATTGGTGCAAGTTTCTGAAAGGCACGTTTACAACATGTATCAAAAAGCTTAAATAAATGCAAGCCACTTGACTCAGACATTTCACTTCCTGGAACTTCACCTAAGGATTTACCAAAAGACAATCTAATAAGGATAATTATCATATTGTTGATTATAATAGAAAAATAAAAACAAAATATGAAAAAAAGCAAAATGTGTGTCATTAGGGAATTGTTTAAATTGATCACACTCCGTGAGAGAGTTACGCTCCACCTCCATGTGCTCATTGGTGTTTCCAGTTCCCAGCACAAGGCCCAGATGCTCAATATTGTCCAGTGAATTTAAATGATGGTACAGAACTGTAGTAATTACCTGGAAAGTTGTCCATGTATGGTAAGTGGGGGAAAAAAAAGTGACCAAATCAAATATTGTTACCAGTTTTTTATTTTAAAAATCATCACCATATCTATATATGTGGATAAACTCTGTAATAATATACACCATAATGACTGAATCAAAAGTGACTCAGAAGAAATGGACTGTAAATGTGAAGTAGTTTTATAAATACCTTAACTAGTGTACTTTGTTGATATTGTCCTTTTACATATAAAGAATAGCATATAATAAACACTGATGGCTAAAAACCTCTAAAATCATTCTTTCAATAAGTATAAGAATAAAATTCTAGACAAGAAAACATGGTATGATACTTCAGTGATAATTTTGTTTTATTTTTTTTTTCTTAGAGGTACATGAAAAATGGTGTGTCTAACAACTGGTAATTTTGTACAATTCCTGAAATGGGGTAACTCTAGATTGAACTATTGCAGTGATATATTCACTGGTCTCTTTATCTCCTTCTAATTCATCTCACCTATTCACTGCAGATTTACTTTCTAAAGCACCAACCTAATAATTCTATTTGCCTTTTCATAAAATGTCAATGCTTTTTCCTTTAAGTACAGGTTAAGATCTGTTGTGGTCTGAATGTTTGCATTCCCTAAAACCCATTTATAAAGCCCTAACCCTCCATGTGATGATATTTGGAGATGGGACCTTTGGAAGGTAATTAGACTTAGATGAGGTTATGAAAGTGGGGCCCCTATGAGGAGATTCTTGTTTCTATAAGAAGGAGAGGCTTCTATCCCTCTTTCTCTCCCACTACCACCCCGTGGGAGGACACAGCAAGAATATGGCTGTCTGCAAGCCAGGAAGAGGGCTCTCACCAGGGAATTGGCTGGCACCTTCATATTGGATTTCTCAGCCTCCAGAATTGTGAGGAATAAATTCCTGTTGTTTAAGCCATCCAGTCTATGGCATTTTATTACAGTAGCCTGAGCTGACTAAGATAAGACCCAAACTCTTTAACAGGGGACAGAAGGGACACTCCATGATGGAGACTTCCTAAATTCTATTCACCACCTACTCAGCATACCTACCATTCTTTACCCAATTCCCTCAACATCCTCTGTACCTATCCATCTCTGTTTCTTTTCTTAAATTTTTCTATCTATCCAAATTGCTCCTCTAGACCCACAGCCCCAACCTTTGCCTGATCATACTCCTGCTTCAAAATCACTACCTCCATGAAGCCTCCCAGATTGTCTTATTTATAAATGAATTGTCATTTTACTGGGATAGCATTATTGGACATTGATTATAGCACTTATAAAAATCGGTCATATGTACTTATTCATTTTGAACATATATCTGTGTCTAAACCATATCTTACTTGGTTATCTCTTCTCTACCTCTTCACCTGCCCAGATATTGTACACAACATCAGCCAAGCACATACTAAATGTTTGTGGAATGAGTATTGGATTTATTGAACTCTGCTATCAGAGTTGAAAACCTAAACATAAAATACATTTTGAAATATAGTTTACTTCACAAAGCTAATACAAGTTGATCCTTCAAACTCCTTTATTTCAGCATGAGGATCTCTGAACTTGGTTGAATGTAAGTTTCTAAAACCACAGCCACAACAGGAATCACAGCACTCATTGTGTACCAGGCCCTGAGCTGAATATTTTACAGGCACCGTGGCATTTAATCCAATAAGAATTCTACTCTGTAGATAGTATTAGGACTTACATTTTACTGAGGAGGAAACAGGCTGTGAAGGGTCAAGTAATTTACCCATGACCACCTAGAGCAGGGCTGGGCAAGATGTCAATCATGGTCCACCCGTGGATTGCCATTTTGGAGTGAACACCTGAATTAAGAAAAAGTATCATAGCAGACACCACATTAGTCCAAGGCCTAGGGACTAAGCAGCTAACCATAAAAGAAACACATTTTTCACGTGCACACATACAGCTGCTAGAGGCGAGAATCAGCTACTCACAATAGAGGTGGCTCTATGTACTTGAGCAAGTGAAAATAAATAGCTAGTGGGCTATGGGGAAAATTAGAAGTCTGCCCAGGCCTAACCTAGACAGAAATAATAGAGCCAGGTTTCAAACCCAAGTCTGTTTGAATTCACTTTGTACTTTCAGCCTCCAAACTATATTGTCCCTTAATACATGTTTTTATTTAACATTTTACTCAGCCTTTGTGAAACATAAAAATAAAAAATAAATGAGTACTTTTGGAGCTACAAGTTAGAGCAGCACAAGCCTCACTCTGTTGGAGTACACTTGGCCCCTCTTAGATTATGAATCTCTCTGACTGTAGCATTTGCTGCAATGCTTTGATGTTCTCAGATTACATATATCATGATGAAAAGATACATAGGCCTGTCTTCACTTTCTGGAATTATTGCATGAATCAGATTTCTCACTGATTTCAACTTCCTTAAAAATGCTTCACCTAAAAATATGTCATAGTAGATAATTCGAAAATTTTCACGGGGAAAAATAAGACTTAAATCTTAGATTTGGATGACAGTACCTTGAAAGTTATGTAAAGACTGAAAAATAACCATGTACCATTAAACTAAATCAGATAAAATTTAAACATGTTAATAACACATTCCACAATAGTGGGAAGTTTATGTAAAGGCATATTCAGTGAAGGGTGATGCCCAAGGCTTTTGCAAATGTATGTCACCTACTCAGTGACATCTATGTCTGCACCTCCTCCCTAACTAACACTCAGGCTCACCTCAGTGGCCACTCTGTTCCTGCTCCTCCTGGCCACCATGCTTCATCAGGACTCTCATTGGGGTCTTGGAAAATGTTGCTTAAAAGTTCATCATTCTCCTCTTTTCCTCAGAGCCCTATTCAATATATTTCCTGACTTTCTATCATTTATCACTTCTTTTCTGAGAAATATAAATCCATTGGTCAGAGAAGACTTGATTTATAATTTGTTGTGCCTCAAATGCTGACTCCACTATGAAATTTTAGAGGTATGGCTTTAAGAGTGCAGGTATGGAAATAAATGTATATATTTCAAGGTCCAATACTTAACACAGGCTGTTTGACTATGCCTCTATAGCTCTCCACATTTTTCTTCTACATCTATTCAGAATTTTCAGTGGGCCCTAGTCAGTGACCACCAGGAACACAGGTTTAATTAAACAAAGTGGGGTTTATTTACTCATCGGTAGGACAACAGGCTGCAAGGGTGGGCAGAAGCCAGGCCACGCAGGGCCTTGTAAGCCTTGTAAGGGATTTCAGACTGTATCTTAAGAGCTTTTGAAGGAAACAAGAAGGCCAAGGGATCAATACAACTTCAGGCAGATATGTATGTCCTGGGCAAGGAAGTACCCCAAAACTGCAGTGTGACTACCCTGTATGATTCTGCTTCCTTTCATATTGGCTCACTGATCTACATTAACTACTCTCAAGAAAAACCATTTCAATGCTTCTGGCTGTTCTCTTCCAGAATTCCCAACTCAGAGACCAGGCAGCACTATAAATAAGAAAAGTGAGGTGGGGGGGGTGGTCCCCTGGTGGTGGAGTGGCTAGGTTTTGGTGCTCTCAACGCTGTGACCTGGGTTCGATTCCCAGCCAGGGAACTACCCACCCACCCCCCCACCCCCCAAAAAAAGTGAGACGGAAATGAAAAAATTAGAATATTTGTGACTATGGGCTGAAAGATACATGCTCCATCTCAACGTGTTCAAATTCACGTTTAAAAAAGTTGTGCAAGCTGTGCTATGTTTTATGACTGCTTCCCCACTAGTTCTCAAATGGAATATGTAATATAAGAACTTCATCCCCTCAATAAGTAAAGCATGTCACTATGTGAGGCTGTCATAATTAATGTCCACTGACCCTGTTTAGTTAGGAAGATTTTGTTTTATGGGTAGATATGTTCTGTATTTCTATAATCTCTAAGCTCACATGAAGAGGATATTCATAATACAAACCAGAAAAATCAAGTTGATTTAGTAAAACCACATTGCATGCTTAATAATAAGATATCAAGCATGTACACTTAGTGTTTATATATTCAATCAAATCTTCGTGGCTATTATTTTGAATCATTCTTCTTGCTCTGGTGTGAGATCCTTCAGGAACTCCTGAGAAGCAAAGAAAATGATTCTTGTTCAGGTCCTTCCCTTGGAAAGATGAATCATGGTAACTTATAAAAACCACGGAGAGCTGTTGCCTGACATTTTAATAGCGTACCCTTTATTCAGTTGGTATGAAAATCTAATTTTAAGTCTATTCATTTGTGAAAAAAAGGTCAATGTAATTTCCTGATAGCTTCTGTGGCCTGCTTAGAATGAGTTGTCCTCTGTATTTGACAATGATGCTACTACCATTTTGGGTAAAATTAATGCACTTTGGTACTTTTCCCAGAGTGCTGCTATGTAGGCCTGATTCACAGGTATAAAACCCTCAGGTGAACGTCATTGTAGATCTTCTGCTCTCTCTCCTCACAATCAATCAAGCAATCAGCAAACCTGACCAGTTCTTCCCCTTAACTACCTCTTCCTCCTCATCTCTTCCATCATCACCGTATCAACTCTACCTCCATCACCTCATGGGTTGACTCCTGCATTACACTCATGAGTAGTCTCCTAGTTTTCCTCCGGTTCAGCCAGGCAGTCTGCAATTGATTTACCTAGAGTTTATTCCAGGCACTTCTCTTGAAAATCCTTTAGAAATTCCCGTCACCTTAGTTAGCATGTTTATAAGCCACTCACCACTGCTATTTCCATATACATCTCTAAGATTCATGTTGCATGAAAGGAAACTGTCCCATATATCCTTAGGAAAAGTCTTTCAAATGAATATATCACCTGGATATGATGGGAAATTTTTCCAACGAGAATCTTACAAGGATTACTCTTTGGAGAGAAATAGTCATGATTATTTCAAACTCACATTTAATGTCTTCCCTTTGCTTTGTTGCAAATACATCTTCCATATGCAAGGGGCTGATGAAATTGTATAATTTAAACTCTGATACCACATTATATTTTACTGATAATTATAAAATGACTGAGATAAAACCCCTATCCCTGGAGAAATTAGATAATCTATTTGTAAGATAGAGATAATTTTGTGTTGGAAGTATAACGAAATTTCAATGAAGAGAACAAGCCATTTTGTCTAGAGTATCAAGAAATATCTGGTATGAATATTGGAGTAGAAGAAGTAGAATTCTATTTATTCTAAGTGAGTAGAATAACAACAAAGGAACTCCATCAGGAATAGACAGAGAAGTTATGACCTCATTGATGGTGGAGAGAAGAATGAAGAGTTATAATGAGAAATAGGCCTGGAAAGATGAATTGTACTTAGAACGTATGTGGCTTTAATGCCATGTTAAAGTTTTTACCTTATTCCATAGGCAACAGATAGGTTTTGAAGGTTTTTGAGCACATCTGACTTGATTTTAGGAATATTACTCAGCTGTGAGAGGGAATGTCTAAAGAGGCTAGAGACTGGAGGCAAGATGGTGAGAAAGGGTAACCAGTGCAGTGGTAGTTGAACTATGAGGAAGAGGACAGATGGGAAATATTGAATGTATAATCAATAAGTCTCGGCTATGGGCTGTATATGGCAGGAAGAGTAAGAAAGTGAGAATAATCTAGTATTTCTTTTCCAGGCATGATGGTCACCTTCCAAGATGACTTCCAGAGATCTGTACCTCCTGGAATTTCCACACTTGTGTCATCACTTCTCACATTGTACCAGGGTTGTTCTCTTTGGCCAGTAGAATATGGCACAGAAGTGATGGTGTGTGCTTTCCAATATTAGGTTATAAAGTCACAGTGGCTTTTGTCTTGGTTGTTGGCTCTCAGGTATTTCTCTGGGGGAAGCAGCTGCCCTTTAATGAGCAGGCCAATGGGTAGGCACACATGGTGAGGAACTTGGGCCTCTTAATAATAACCATGTGAGTCCAAAGCTTGAAAGTCAAGAAGCCTTCCTGTGACTATGGCCCTAGCTGGCATCTTGACCACAACCACATGAGAGATCCTGAACTGAATCACTCAGCTAAGCCAGTTCCAGAATCCTGACCCTGAGAACCTGTGTGAGATAATGTTTGCTGTTTTCAGCTACTAAAGTTGGGGATTTGTTATATAGCAAGAGATACCTAATAAACTGGGTGTTTGGGCAGATCAGATTAGCTAAAGTAGAAAACGTGGAAAAGGGAAACCAGTTTTGTCACAGAGATGACAAACTTGAATTTGACATGTGAGTTTGCTGTTTCTCCAGATCTCTGCTCATCTGGCATACGGGAACAGGAGAGATTTGGAAGTGATCATGTGGTGCACAGTGGTGGTTCCCAAGCTTAAACATTCATCAGAATCACCTAGAGTGCTTGTTAAGTAGATTGCTTAGCCCTATGCCCAAGTTTATTTTTCTGTAGGTCTGGGTCTGGACCCCAAAATTTGTATTCCTAAGAAGTTCCCAGGTGACTGATATTTCTGGTCCAGGCACCACAGTTTGTGAATTACTGGCCTAGAGTGAAATTGAGAGGAAAACCCAAAGTGATCATATTTATTATAACTAATATTTCTCCTCTTTCTAGTGTTATATATAAATCACTAAGTTGAAATATTTAGCAATTAAAGATTATAAATGAGTTTAAAAATCATTTACCAAAATTAGGGTTGGGAATCTTTTTAGATAACAATTAATTAAAAACCACGTGCAAGGTCAAAATTAGGTTTCCTTGTTTTCTCACATACATATATACTCAACACTTCTACTGTGGATTTATAATGAACTTCTTTTCCTGTATTCCACTATTGATTTTTGCTCTAGTTTTGTTTTTATAAACTGAGAATGAATTTCAGTTGATCAACAAGCCCAAGTAGAAAAAATACAAAGGAACTTTAAAATATTCAATTGTGTGCCAAATGACTGTCATATTTCTTCTTAGATTGCTGGAATAAATCTCTGGAGATTTTGCTTTGACAGCTAGGAGGATTGATTACATAGGCTGCATATCAAAATTTTGTGGCGCTGGGCTCTGCATCTCCGCAGATAAGACATGACAACCAATTAGAATAGAGGCCATTTTCATAATAAATAGCTGCTGCTCAGAAATAGAGAAATAATTTCTTAACCCTTTTGAAAATTGACAATGTACACCAATTAAATATTTGACTCATGTAATTAGCTAACCAAGGAAAGCTAATAAATTGAGTTTCATTTTCTCAATGAATATGTGTGTGCGTGCGTGTGTGTGTGTGTGTGTGTGTGTGTGTCTGGGCTCATGATATGGCATTTTTCTTTCATGCCAGGATTTTAGTTTAACCACCTTCTTTGGCCATACAGCACAGAAATTAGAATAGTGTACATAATCTCTGATGTTTCGTTAGAGAAAGCCGATCCCTCTCTGACTTAGGTCCATTGGTTTTCCAGTAACTGATCTCTTTCTTACCTTGCTACTTTGAACTTTGAGATAGACTTCTAATCCTGTTGCCTAGAGATTGTATTTATCTGAATGTCCTGCCAATGCTGGATTCCTCATGCCTGGATTCAAGGGTGAACCACCTGCCTCCAACACCTGTGTCTACTGCCTCTTGCTTAAGAGCTCATAAATTACATATCCTGCCCATGTGTTATATCTCCCTTACCTCCAGAAAAGTTCCTATATTTGGGAGAAACTTAGGAATTCATGTCCCTGTCAGTCTGTCCTTTGAATAATCCAGATATTGTTCTCATGGTCTTATGCTTGTCCTTTGCTAGACCAGCTGTATCTCACTAGACTCCTAGTTCCAACCTTCTCCATTCTAGTCAATCCCATCATCAGCCAAACCATAATAGGTCCATGGTAAAGACAGAGAAAAGAACAAGCAGGGGAATGTGCAGATTATCAAGAATTCAAAGGCAGCTGCTCTCTTGAATGATGTTGCCACCCTGAAAGCTGAAACCTAAAATCATGCTGGCATCACCATATTTGTTCTATCACATTCATTTGTCCATAAAGAAAAGAGCCCATGTCTGGTTATCACTTAAGTTCAGTGAGTCAATTAAAATATCTTGTTGTAGATGTTTCGTATTAATCACTTTTGCTTTTTCCCAACCACTTCACAATCCGGAGAAGCTGGTCAGACTCTAGACCACAAGGTTTGCGTTAAAGTGAGGTAACAGAGGGAATGACTGCCTTTGCAAAGAGCTCCATCAGGACACTCTCACGACAGCTCCTGGGCTCTGCAGTTCTTCTTTCCCCCTTCTTTGGAGGCACAGACTGTTTTCTAGCGCATTCTTGGCTTAGAATTGAGAGCATAATCAACTCCCATAAGCAGAATGAGGAAGGCAACTGTTTCACAGCCCCCCATATGAGTAGTATATGGATGAGTTCCAGAAAAGTCCCCAAAACTCAAGAGTGGGGAAAGTAATGGGCATTTAACATTACTTGCTAAAATTGATGTATAAAACATAGTTTTTTAATTGAAGTTATATATAAACATATAAAAAGATTAATTATACTTCCTAATTTTAGCTAAAACTCTCAGCTGAAATTTCCTCATTGAAAAAGTTTCCAAGAGGGAGGAGGGACAAGATGGCAACTGGAGAGGAGGTCCCTAAAGCCTCTCCCAGAAACACAATTGAACTCCCAGCCAGGAGTCAAGGAAGAGGACCCTGGATGACAAAAATGGCAGCTGAGACATCCATGCATCGCCAGTAAACACCTGAAGGTTGGAGAGAAGGGGGCAAGTGGGAGAGAGGGGAGGGAGCAAAGACAGATCGCAACAGGACCCGATCGCGGCTGACTGCAGTGCATGGGAGGGGAGAAGCCAAGAGGCAACAAGAGGAAAAGCCCTAGCAACAGTGGGAGTTGTTGGGGAGCTGGGCCGGGGAGCTGGAATTTGGAGTGGCAAGTTGGGGACAGAGCTTAGGAGCCAGCCTCTGGAATTTTTGAGGTGGTAGCAGGGCTGAGCAAGGACTCTGAACTGCACAGAGGACACCTTGGCTCTAGGTTCCCTTGGGACCCACAGTGCAGGTGCGCACGACTCCTGTGCAGGGCTGCAGCTTCTGTTCCCAGCCCGCTGTGGAGGCAGGCCAGCTGCCACGCTGACAGCGCACGGCCCCTGCATGGGGCTGCAGTTCCCGATCTGGCCCGCTGCAGAGGTGGTCTGGCCCACTGCAGAGGTGGACAGGCTGCCGCGAGAGCGTGCGTGGCTCCTGAGCAGGGCTGCGGCTCCCGTAACTGCCCGTTGCGAAGGCGAGCCGGCTGCCTTCCTATCGCAGGGTCAGACCCACAGCTTCGGACTTGTGCGTGTGCCTGCTTGTGTGCCCCTGGGTCCTAAAAGCAGTGTGAGCCCGCAGACTCTGCCCCAACATTTGGCCACGGAAGCAGGCCCGGGAAGAAAGGCGGATTTGATAGCATTCGCCCGGGCCAGCAGGGGCAGCCTCGGCCCACATCACCCAGCTTCTCCAGCATAGGACAGAAGGTGGAGCTGCCCCAGTGTGCCTTTTGTTGGCCTCTCCCCTTTCCTACAGCCTCCCCAACCAACTAACTAACTACAGGAAGTGAAGGGACCATAATAGATGCACACCACTTCCAAATGTAGCAGGAGACCAGAAATAAGAAATAAACAACCCCTCTCTCTCCCAAAACTTGCCCCCCACCCAAGTGCCACCTCGTGTCTGCCCTACAGCAAGACACCACAAAAGTACCAATCTGGGCTCCTGGGCACTACTACTGAACATAATGCCCTCATGTCAAAGAGGAAGAACCAAGCAGACAGGATGAATTCCTTAAAAACTAAAACTCCTCAGAAAGATCAGGAAATTCATCAAGACAGCTTCTTAGACCTAGAAGTTTCTGAACTAAGTGACAGAGAATTTAAAGTAGCCATTCTAAAGGCTCTGAGAGAAATGGAAACATACTGGCAGAGCACCATGGCTGAGATAAACAACATAAAAAAGGAGATGAATAACATAAAAAAGGAACTCCATGAACAAAAGGAACAATTTAACAAAGAAATTCAAAACATAAGGAAGATTGAGATGGAAATGCGAGAGATAACTAATACAATAAAAGAAGTGAGAAACGAAATAACTGCCATAGGAAACAGAGTCAACCACATGGAGGAAAGAATTAGTGATATCGAAGATCAGAACATGGAAACAGCTCAGAAAGAGGAAGAGAGGGAATATAGAACCAAAAGGATTGAAAGAACTCTACAAGAACTATCTGACTCCATGAGACAAAACCACATCAGGAATAAAAGAAGGGGTAGAGCATTCTACAGAGAGCATACTCAAACAAATAGTAGATGAGAACTTTCCAAACCTATGGAAAGATCTGGAACCCCAAATTCAAGAAGAAAACAGGTCCCCTAGATACCTGGACCCTAACAGATCTTCCCCAAGACACATGGTAGTAAAGACGTCCAAAACTAAAGACAAAGAGACAATTCTCAAGGCAGCCAGGGAGAAAAGAACTATAACCTTTAAAGGAAAATCCATCAGGCTGGCATCAGATTTCTCAGCAGAAACTCTGCAAGCCAGGAGGGAGTGGAATCCAATATTCAAAAATTTAAAAGAGAGGAATTTCCAGCCAAGAATAAATTATCCACCAAAATTATCTTTCGGATATGAAGGTGGAATAAAGACCTTCTCAGACACCCAGAAGCTGAGGGAATTTGCCAGCACAAGGCCAGCACTCCAAGAAATACTGAAGGAGGCTCTTCAACCTGAAACAAAACATCAAGAAAAATGGAACGAAGTTGGGGCAACAAGAAAGAAACAAAAACAAAACAAAAACAAACAAAGAAATAAGTAATGGCCACAGGAAATCCTCACATATCGATCATCACTCTAAATGTTAATGGACTGAACTCACCAATAAAAAGACACAGAGTAGCAGACTGGATTAAAAAACAGGACCCATCCATATGCTATCTCCAAGAAACACACCTCAGCCATAAGGACATACACAGACTCAGAGTGAAAGGATGGGAAACAATACTTCAAGCAAATGGTAACCAGAGAAAAGCAGGAGTTGCCATACTGATATCTAATGAAATAAACTTCAGGTTAAAAAAGATAGTAAAAGACAAGGATGGACATAATGATAAAAGGCACAATACAGCAACAAGAAGACTTGAAACTAATTAACATATATGCTCCCAACCAGGATGCACCAAAATATACAAAGAAACTACTAACAGATTTGAAAGGAGAAACTGATGAACACACAATTATTGTGGGAGACTTAAACACCCGCTAACAGCCATGGACAGATCATCCAAACAAAATAAATAAGGAAACAACAGCTCTAAATGACACATTACAGCAATTGGACATAATTGACATTTACAGGACACTTCATCCAGCAAAAAGAGACTATTCCTTCTTTTCTAGTGCACATGGAACATTCTCAAGGATAGACCATATGCTGGGACACAAAAGTAGCCTCAGCAAATTCAAGAAGATTGAAATCATACCAAGTGTATTCTCAGACCACAAAGCTTTGAAATTGGAGATGAACTGTAAAAGGAAAGCAGAAAAAAATACATATACATGGAGATTAAACAACAGCTTATTAAAAAAGGACTGGATAAAAGAACAAATAAAAGATGAGATTAAAAAATATATAGAAACTAATGACAATGAAAATACAATGTATCAGAATTATTGGGACACAGCGAAAGCGGTAGTAAGAGGGAAATTTATATCACTACAGGCCTATCTTAAGAAACAAGAAAAATCGCAAGTAAACATCTTAACATCCCATCTTAAATAACTAGAAAAAGAAGAGCAGACAAAACCCAAAGTCAGCAGAAGGAAAGAAATAATAAAAACTAAAGCAGAGCTAAACCAATTAGAGAACAGAAGGACAATAGAAAAAATTAATATTA
>PVJL010013706.1:0-31089 GCA_004026885.1 Lyroderma lyra
TGGAAAATCTAAATAGATCAATCAATAGTAAAGACATTGAAATGACTATCCATAATCTCCCTAAAGGCAAAAACTCTGGACCAGATGGTTTCACCAACGAGTTCTACCAAGCATTCAAAGAAGAATTAACACCTATCCTCCTCAGACTCTTCCAAAAAATTGAAGAGGAAGCAATACTTCCCAACTCATTATGTGAGGCCAACATTACCCTAATACAAAGCCTGGCAAAGACAACACAAAAATAGAAATCTATAGACCAATATCTCTGATGAACACAAATGCAAAAATCCTAAACAAAATATTAGCAAACAGAATACAACAATGCATCAAAAAGATCATACATCATGATCCAGTGGGATTCATCCTGGGAGCACAAGGATGGTTCAACATATGAAAATCAATCAATGTGATACACCACATAAACAAAATCAAAGATAAAGAACATACGGTCATATCACTAGATGCAGAAAAAGCTTTTGACAAGATACAACAACCATTTATGATCAAACCACTAAATAAAATAGGTATAGAAGGAAAGTATCTCAACATAATAAAGGTCATATATGACAAACCCTCGGCTAACATCATACTGAATGGGGAAAAGCTGAAACCTACTTCCCTAAAATCAGGAACAAGACAGGGATGCCCCCTGTCACCGCTGTTATTTAATATAGTGCTGGAAGTTCTAGCCACAGCAATCAGGTAAGAGAAAGAAATAAATGGTATCCAAATTGGGAAAGAAGAGGTCAAATTGTCACTATTTGCGGTTGACATGATCCTTTACATCAAAAATTCCAAAGATTCCACCAGGAAACTATTAGAAACAATAAATGAATATAGTAAAGTCGCAGGATACAAAATCAATTTAGAAAAATCAACAGCATTCCTATATACAAACAATGACTCCTCAGAAAAAGAAATGAGGGAGTCAATTCCTTTTGCTATCACAACAAAAAGAATGAAATACCTGGGAATTAACTTAATAAAGAACGTGACAGACTTATATACAGAAAACTATAAGACACCTTTGAACGAAATTGGAACAGACTTTAAGAGGTGGAAAAATATCCCCTGTTCATGGATAGGAAGACTTAACATTGTTAAAATGGCCATTCTGCCCAAAGCAATCTACAGATTTAATGCAATACCCATCAAAATCCCAAAAATTGTACTTTTGTGAAATAGATAAAAGAATTATCAAATTTATATGGAACATAAAAGACTTCGAATTCCCAAAGCAATACTACATAAAAAGAATAAGGCTGGTGGCGTTACATTCCCTGACTTCAATTTATATTACAAAGCATCAATAGTCACAACAGCTTGGTACTGACAGAAAAACAGAAATATAGAACAATGGAACAGAACAGAAAACCCAGAAATAAATCCACAAATTTATGGACAAATAATTTTCAATAAAGGAGCAAAAAACATACAATGGGGAAAAGACAGCCTCTTTAGTAGGTGGTGCTGGCAAAACTGGAAAAACATATGCAAAAGATTATAGACCTAGGGCTCAAGGAAGACTTCATGAACCTGACCTCAAAGGCAAGGGAAGTAAAAGCAAAAATAAATGAATGGGACTATATCAAACTAAAAAGCTTCTGCACAGCAAAAGAAACCATCAACAAAGCAAAGAGACAGTCAACTGAATGGGAGAAAATATTTGCAAATAACACATCAGATGAGGGTCTAATATCTAAAATATATAAAGAACTAATTAAACTTAACAACAACAACAAAAAAACAAACAACCCAATTAAAAAGTGGGCAGATGAACTAAACAGACACTGCTCCCACGAAGAAATACAAATGGCCAGCAGACATATGAAAAAATGCTCATCCTCATTAGCTATCAGGGAAATGCAAATCAAACCCACAATGAGATACCACCTCACACCTGTGAGAATGGCTATTATCAACAAGACAAGGAATAACAAGTGCTGGAGAGGATGTGGAGAAAAAGGAACTCTGGTACACAGCTGGTGGGAGTGCAAACTGGTACAACCACTGTGGAAGGCAGTGTGGAGGTTCCTTAGAAAATTGGGAATGGAGCTACCATTTGACCCAGCAATCCCCCTTCTGGGAATCTACCCAAAAGACTTGAAAACCTTTGTCCGCAAAGACTTATGTACCCCAATGTTCATTACAGCACTGTTCACAGTGGCCAAAACATGGAAATAACCGAAGTGACAGACGACTGGATAAAGAAGCTGTGGTACATATACACAATGGAATATTACTCAGCTGTAAGAAAAGATGAAATACTGCCATTTGCAACAAGATGGATGGACCTGGAGATCATCATGCTTAGTGAAATAAGCCAGACAAAAAAACAAAGAACTGCATGATTTCACTCATATGCAGAATATAAAACTGAAAACAAAGAAAAAAGAAATGAACAAACAAACAAATTACCCGTGGACACAATCAATAGTTTAATGTTTATTTGGGGACGAGTGGGTTAGGGAGGGGAGAAAGGGGAGGGGGTGGGAGAGGAGGGGGGGAAGCTAAATATAAAGTGATGGAAAGAGAAGTCACATTAGGTGGTGACCTTATTATACAACAAGTTTACAATGCACTCTAGAATTGTATGCCTAAAACCTATGTAATCCTTGCTAACAGGTGTCACCCCAATAAGTCTAACAATAAAAATGAATTTAAAAAATAAAAAAAAAGAAAATCATAAGGAAGAGAAAATACACTTACTGCATTTATTTTTAAAATTCAAGTACAAGTGGATTGTGCAGTTGAAACCTGGAATATGCAAGAGTCCACTGTATTTGGATCATCATTATAATACCAATATCTCACTCAGTATGAAGCACATTGTGGGTCATGAGTAAATGGTAATAATAATGATGCAGGAAGCCTATCAGGAGTTTTAGCCAAAGCAGATCCAAGTCTAGCGCATTCATAACCGATCGTTTCCCTGAGTATGTAGCCAACAAAATTATTGCATGTGTACCCCCAAAAGATGTGTATAATAACAATTATGGACTAATTATTTACTAAAGCCTAAATTGTAGGTAACTCAAACGTCTACCAGAAACATAGTGGATACATTGTGATATGGTTATACTAGGTAATCATATGAAATAATAAAAATTAATGAAATAGAGCTAACAACCAGAATGAATCTCACAAACATGGTAATGAGCAAAAGAAGGAAAATAAAAAAGAATGCACATTTGGTCTCTGTGTACACATAAATACATTTAAATTTTTACAATTGTGAATTGTATTTATTCATGTACTTTTAAATATTCATTTTTTCTTAAGAGAATTAAGATTACAAAGAAAAGACTATGAGACATTTACTCCATAAATTATCTGAAATATTAGCATTTCACATCACATAAAAGACTACATTATGCAATGGTCCTGCTTTTGTCTAGTATAGTAGAAAATCTCATTTTCCATTGTTTCATTTATAAGCCATAGTTCTTATTCTTCAAAAATGGTAAATGTTTATATAGAAGATTAATATTTACCATTTATTTATTGAGCTCTTATTATAACTCATGGATTCTGCCAAGCATTGTGCACATAGTATTTCCTTTTCACAATAAATCTGTTAAGTTAGTGTACTTGTTTTACAGAGAATAGATATAAACTCCAAAAAATTTAAGTATATTGCAAAATTTGCATATTTAGCAACAGGCAGAACTTTGTAAAACCCAGCTCTATCTGCCCTCAAAATCATGTTTTAAAGCTTTTTTTTTATTTTGTGGTCATAGAGTAATGTCTATGTTACAGACATCCTTACACAGGCGGTGTATTATAAGAAAGAAGTTCATATATTTTCCTTTTTAAAAATACTTTTCACCAAAGAACACATTATTTTAAAAGTTGAATATTTCCTTTCCATATAGTTCAAGTATTTAAAGGGTTTAATTTAGTATATCATTTGAGGAAAGTGTTCAAAAACAACAAAAAATATATCTCTATATATTCTTTTCCACTACTTCTGAACTGTTTTCTATCACTTCATAATTAAATGTTGGAGTTCCATGTTTGATTAAAATGGTCACTTAACTTACCTCAAACCTCTGCAGTTAAAAAGCAAATTATTTCTGATAATTTATAATTCAACTATCATTGGTCAACTAGTCATCACACCAATTACAATCTATTCTTATTTGCCAGAATGTTCTCTTTAAGCTTTGGTCATTTCCCATAGGAGACAAGTGACCAAACCAATGAGAGAAAATATACACTTTTTTCAAGGACTCTCAGTTCCTTCCATTCTGCTCTCTTCCTCTAGGTTCTACCATCCATGCTTCTCCATCTACAGTCCACAAGCAGAGAAAAGAGGTGACAGAGAAAGCTCCAACATGTCTGTGTATTTATTAGCATGACATCCTTTAGGGTGTTCTTATTGTTATTAGTTGTGTCACAATTACAGCCTTAATTCCATTTTCCTTGAAGTCATGGCTCATGCTCTTTCTAATTTGTTGTTTATGCCTTAGCAAACATCTTTGTCATAGAACTATGTAGACATATAATCAAATACTTTAAATATAGACCTATTTTCAAAAGAGATAATGTTGCTAAATTTAAAATATTTAAATAAGTACTATATTATCTATCTCTCCCAGCTCTTATGTCTTAAATATTCTGCAAATACCTGGCTTTATTCTACAGAATTTTGTCTACAAGTCCTGATTATGGAATAAATATTGTACAAATTATTTTCCTCTTATTCAGAATATTTCACATAACCATATTATTAATAAAATTGTGTACACTATGCAGATAGTTGAAAGACACTTCCATTTTTCTGTGCAGCACTGACAGAGGGAGGAAAGCAGAATGGCCTTTCTTGGGAAGTAGCCACAAGAAAATTTCAAGAAGATGAAATGATGCCCTAGATGCAGTGGTTCTCAACCTTCCTAATGCCACGACCCTTTAATACAGTTCCTCATGTTGTGGTGACCCCCATAAAATTATTTTCGTTGCTACTTCATAACTGTAATTTTGCTACTGTTATGAATCATAGTGTAAATATCTGATGTGTGTTTTCTGATGGTCTTAGGCGACCCCTGTGAAAGGGTCGTTCGACCCCCAAAAAGGTCATGACCTACAGGTTGAGAACCACTGCCTTAGAGCATGTCTGTATATCCTGTGTAGATATTGGATGAGAAGACTTCTCAGATCCTTTAACTTCTGCTATTTCATTATTCTATGCTTTCACGAAACTCTCTCCATTTCAAGCATCCTCTTCAGAGCCGTTTTGACTTCCTTGTTCCTCAGACTATAGATCAGAGGATTAAGCATGGGGTTGAAAAGGCTGTGAAACAGGAGGAGATATTTTTTCTGTTCCTTGGGGCGCCCGTATTGGGGCCCAACATACATAATAATGGCTGTGCCATAAAAGAGTCCAACCACACAGAGGTGGGATGAGCAGGTGGAGAAGGCTTTCTGGCGGCCCTCTCCTGATTGGATCTTAAGGATAGCAAGTATAATATGAATGTAAGACATCACAATTGAGGAGAATGGTCCCACCAGCACTGACACTGCCCCAGCCAAAACCATGATTTCATTAGTATGGGTATCTGCACAGGCAAGCTTAAGAACAGCGATAATTTCACAGAAAAAGTGATTAACTTTCCGGGGTCCACAGAAGGGCAATGGTAGTAGTAACACGAGATGTACCAAGGCCAGGAAGACTCCTAACAACCAGGAAGTCACTGCCAGGATGAAGCAGACTCTCCAGCTCATGACAGCAGAATATCGGAGAGGCTGGCAGATGGCCACATACCGATCATAGGACATCACCATCAAGAGAAGACATTCGGTGTGAGCAAAAGTCAAAAAGAGAAACGTCTGTGTCATGCAGCCAGCCAAGGAGATAGGCTTGGCAGGATTCAGGAGGTTCACCAGCATCTGGGGCACCGTGTTGCAGGCATAGGCTATGTCGACAGTGGCCAGGTGTGAGACAAAGAAGTACATGGGAGTGTGCAGTCGGGAATCCAGTGAGATGAGCCCCAGAATGACCCCATTGCCCAGCAGTGTAAAAGCATAGAGCAGAGAGAAGACTCCAAAGAGAAGTAGCTGAATAATTGGACTGAAGGGAAATCCCAGTAGGATGAACTCCGTCACAGAGGTCTGATTTTTCTCCATTTCTCTGGAAGAGAGTCACAGAGCTCACCAATTCTGAATGTCTAAGGGAAGTTTTGAAGTATGATTAATCTGTGTGTCATTGTTTATTTCCTCAGAAAACATCTTCAATGATGTACTGTCCACTTATTAAGTGAAAACTATGCATTCGAAATGAAACAGAAGAAAATTTTTTTCAATGTCATAAATGAAATGCTAGTATTCCATTACAGTATTCAGTAAATCTTACCTTTATTTCCAAACCAACTTTCACCACAGTTCAAAATATGCTAATACTTAAATTGCCTTTATAGCAGTCAATACTTTCCTCAGTTAGTGATCACTGCATCAGAAGTTTACTCATGTGTACTACCTCATCAGTGTATATATATCCACATGTGTGAATGTGTGCTATTTTCATATATACATATATGAAGACTGGAAAGTATCCAGTTGTGTAACCATTCTCGTTATATTGACAAAGGCTGGATTTTTCCCAGACAGCCCTCATACACACACACACACACACACACACACACACACACACACACACACACGTATTTGTATACATGAGGATGGAAAGAAGAATGAGGAGCATGTCAGTGAGCCTTCCATTAGATTTTCTTACAAGTTTGTGCTTTCATTATATAAATTATTTGTTAGCCTTATAGTTTTTATTGGTAGCATAATCTTGAATTAAGTTGAGAGAATGGCAGATTGACATACCTTTGACTGGATTTAAAACAGAGAACTTTGTCTTTTGATGTTTGTACACACAGTTGGTCTATTCTGGTGGTGCTATTTCATGATCAGGATGTTACTATCACCCCTTTCATCCTCTATCAGTGTATTTACATTCTGTATCTGTATATCTGTGGGAGGATGGTTGTGTGTTTAAATAACATATTATATATTTATACATATTATACACATATAGATGTAGACATATTTTTGTATCTATATTTGGGTTTTTCTAAAAATTTTACCACATCATACAATAAACAAAATCTACCAGGTATATGCAAACATGAGTGTGTATATAAATATGTGTGCGTATATTGAATTCCTATGATGTGCAAGATACTTGGTATTTTCTATTATTCTACTATATTTAATTAGTAAAAATTCTACTATATTTAATTAGTAAAAATACTGATTGGATGATTTCATAAGAGGTCATAGCCTGGGATTTAAATAATACTGATCTGCCAAGACTAGAGTTAAAGTTTTAACTATAGACTCATATACAGGGTCTGACAATTAATTTCATGAACTCATCCTAGAAAAAGTGCTACATACTTCATTGCTGAATATCACTATGGTCGTCTTTGAAATACTCCCCTTGGGAAGCTATGCACTGATGCCAGTGTCTAGTCCACCCTTCAAAGCAATTTTGGAACTCTTTTTCTGGAATGGCCATCAAAGCTGTCATTGTATTACATTTGATGCCCTGAATGTCATCAAAATGACTTCCTTTAATATTTTTTTTATCTTTAGGTAAAGAAAAAAGTCATTGGGAGCAGATCAGGTGAGTAGGGAGGGTGTTCCAATACACTTATTTGTTTACTGACTAAAAATTCCCTCACAGACAGTGCCATGTCAGTTGGTGCATTGTCGTGATGCAAGGGCCGTGAGTTGTTGCCATAAAGTTCAGGTTGTTTTCATTCTTTTCACACAGCCTTTTCAGCACTTCCAAATAGTAAACTTGGTTGACTGTTCAGTTGGTAAAAATTCATAATGAACAATACCTCTGATATCAAAAAGAGGTTAGCAACATCCTTTTGATTCTTGATTTGGACTGATGGAACTTTTTTGGTTGTGGAGAATTGGCTGACTTTCATAGTGCACTTTGATTCTTTTTTTCAGGGTCTTATTGGTACATCTATGTTTCATCACCAGTGATAATATGGTCCAAAATATCGTCTTGCCTCTCCCAAAGGTCTTGGCAAACTTCAAGTTTCCTTTGCTTTTGCACATCAGTGAGCTCCTTTGGGACTATTTTTGCATGCACCTTTTTCATGCCAAGAAAAGATTTTCCTAATTGTTTCTCTATTGATGTTTACTTGGTCTGTTATGCTTCTCACATTCAGCCAACAATATTGATGCACGATTCGATGAATTTTTGCAATGTTTTCATCAGTTCTGCTCCTTACTGGTTGCCCTGACAGCTTCTCATCAGTGATGCTTTCTCTCCCTTCAGAGAAACATTTAATCCACTTGTGCACTGCCACTTTCTTCATGGCTTTATCCCCATAAACTTGGACTAACATGTCCCTGATTTCACTTTCACTCTTGCCAAGTTTAACAAGAAATCCAAGGTTTCTTCACTGGTCTAATTCAAGCTCCAACATTCTTGCATTGGCACATAACAACACTCAACAGGAATAATGAAAACCACTCAGCAAGACATGGCCATATGTGTACATGAACACAGCTGTGAGACACAGGTATACCAAGGTTATGACACCTTACCAAGTTGTAATGAGATAATAAGTTAGGAAAGAAAAATTGCTAAAAATACAAACCAAAGATTTAATTATACAATATTCATAACACAGCTAAATATTGATAATGATGATCAAGTATTTAAACATTAAATTAAAATAAACATAAGCGCACAGTGTTAAGTTTGTGAACTTAATTGTCAGACCTCATATATAGAATCTTTAAAATATTAATGCTTAGTTCTAATGTAAAAACATAACATACATCTTCAGATTTTTGTGGCTTATTAATTTTTTAAAAAATACTTCTACTACAGAGTGAATTTTCTGAGGTTTGAATCACTGTAACTTCTAAACCATCGCTTTGGTTTTCTTGTCTGTCTGACTTTCTATCTTTCTTCATCCTGAATCCATCAGAATTTCACTTAAATAAGTATCTCAAAAATTCATAATTGATTTCTATATATCAGTTCCCCATTCAAATTTTCTGATGTTAATGTTTGAAAGGATTAATAAGAAAAAGCGTGAAGGTTTCGTCCTGCATCAAAGGAAGAGTTAGAGTTCACAGTAAAAATTATTGGGAGATAATTTTATCTTAGATAAGAAATAACTTCCTAACAACTGGAATCATCTTCATAAAGAAACCTTTATTGTTGAAAAAGAAAGCTTGATTGTTTTCTTAGGAGTTAATATTATGTCAGTAAATGATTTAAATCAGAGGTTGATTAACTATCTATTCTATATGGATTGCTATTTTATATGAGAAGTTGAACCAGAAAAACGTAAGGACTCTGCCAACTATAGGATTCATTGGCTCTAAATCAGTGGGTCCCAATCTTTTTCCGCCTGGGTACCCCTTTTAAACTGATTTCTATAAATTGTACTCCTTGTTTTTAAAACTGCAGGTTTTCAATATTGACACTTTTGTTCAGTGCCCATCTTACTGTAAAATAGTGTAAATGAGATAATAAGTTAGGAAAGAAAAATTGCTAAAAATACAAACCAAAGATTTAATTATACAATATTCATAACACAGCTAAATATTGATAATGATGATCAAGTATTTAAACATTAAATTAAAATAAACTATTTGAAAAACATCACAATCAAATACAACACAGTTACTTTTACTCAATCATAACTAAACTGATCAAATAGTCTGGCTACAAATGTATTTATATATTTGGGGAAGTTCTAGAAATGTTGCAAATGGAGTGTTCTAAAACTGTGCATAATGATTGGTAGAAGAGTGGTTTGGGGCAAGGGTCCATAGCCATGCCCTCACCAATCATCATTTGCTAATATGATCTAATTTTGAAGTGTCTCCTTTAACAGTGATTCAAACTTAACACTTATTGTTCCATAAGTAACATTTTGCATTTTTAAACTTTACTTGTTTTTTCACCGTTACTGATTATTTTTTGCATAACCCTGAACAGCCCAGCACATACCCCTACTGGTACACATTCCCCTGCTTAGGAACTGATGCTCTAAATGGATAGAGAAGTGTTAGCTACTTTCATTTCAACTTTCTCTCAACTTTTGGGACCCAAAAAGACATCAATGCTATTTCTAAAATAGCATATGATGAAAGTACACAATAAACTAAAGTACAAGAACCAATGCATGTCACCTCATCTTCCTCCTATTTGCAAATAACTAAAATACAAAACTTGAAAGCTACAGATACTATTTACTAAACATATTCTATGTCCTGCTACATGTTTCAGCCAAGGACATATAAGACAATTCCTGTCTGCTAGTGCATATAACCTGCTTGGAATGACAAGACTGTTAAAAGGACTGAAAAGATAATTCTCATACTTAAATAATGCAGCAAAATAAAATTTACATTAAAAAATAAAACCTTCAGGAACTTTTCTGTGGTAAACACATTTTGTATTCAATTAGGTCCATTATTTCATGAAAATGACTTGATTTCATGAGGAAATAAAAAAGGTTTGCTAAGCAAATCTCTCAAATAGCTATTTTGTCTTATACACATCATATTCAACACTAAATGCATCAAAGTAACTGATCTATATTAGGTGTAGCTAAAAGAGGTGATAACTTTTAAATTATCCTATTAGCTAAGTCTATAAATAGCAGACATCTGACACTGACAGACATTAACAATTACATTTTTGCATTGTGATTTTTTTATTACAGCTAATTTGTAATTGTATCATGAACAAGAACTGAATAATATTAACAAACTTACCAAAGACTTATAGGTAAAAATGAGAAGACACATTGAATATGAGTTGGGTTAAACAAAACACACCAATAAAGTGAATAGTATCTGTGAGTTAGTGTAGAATTTTCTTTTTTGTAAGGATCTTTTAGGAGAAAAGCTGCTCCAACAGAGGCAACAGGATTCTACTCAGAAGAGATTATTTATTTTCTACTTAGCTCAACCATCTTTCAATCTGCTTCTGAGCATTTGCTGTAGGGGAACGATAAAGCTCCATCACGCACACTGCCATCTCATTCCTTCCAGGAAAAGAGCTCTGGCGATACTTACTTACCTCTGGTTTTCTCTAGAGAGACATTTATGACAAGACGATGATGTTGATGATTCCTTCACTCACGGCAGGGTCCATGATCATTAATTTAGAAGCATTAGAATGATTTCTAGGACTCCTTCATGCAGTACAATTACCACACACTTGAATTTATTATGGCTTCAAGAACTCCAGCATTCCCCACCCACTAACCCTCCAAATGGATGAAGTGGTATTTAGGACAGATGAAACCATATATTTTTTCTGTCCTCTTTAGTGTTAGCCAAGTTTTATGTTACAACTGACCTGAACATGCAAACTTTGCATTTTCTCATCAAATCACCACAAGGAATACAATTTATAAAATAAGATCAGGTAGCAGGCCCTATGAAAGCAATAGGCAACACGTGAAGAAGTCAAAGAGAGAATAAGGCATCCCAATAGGACTTGTTAAATACTGCTACATAGGATTTAACTGGAGTGCCAAAAGGGAAAAAAAAGCCCTCAGCAGGAAACAATGTCTATTCTATAATGTCCAGAGATTCTGAGCCAGGGAGGAAAGAAATACCAACTTTCCCCTAGGACTGACTGTAACTACTACTGAAATGGGAATTGACCTCATTATACAATTCTGGAGAATGCAACTGGGACAATTTGATAATGCCTTTGTAATTTAAATATTTCTTTTATTATTTTATCTACATCTTATCTATTCTTATACTCAAACATAAAGGAGGTAGAATATAATATCTTGAATTAAAGTTATTTTAGTGTATATGCCAACCAACAAAAAAAATAATACAATGATACCTTTTACTTTTAGAGTGTCAACCTGCAGTAGATCTGTTCAGTGGGAGGCTTATTGGTATATGGAATCCAGGTTATACCCTCACATACTGAAAAGATGCTGCACCCTCATATTGGTCTTATCATTTTAAAAATCTCTGCTTTTTGTTCATATAACTATTTCTAACATTGTTTAATATAGATTTTCCCTTTTTTGTCATCAGTTTTATCTATTTTATTGGAATTTGTTTATGTTAATTAATAAAATATAAACTAGGTTTATATTTTAATGATATTTATTATTTTTTTCTTTTCTTAATAAAGTTTGCTCTTATACAAGTTATAGCATATCTTTGTTTTAATTCTTAGTCATTATATCTTCTTGAGTTGAATATTTAGAATACTTATTAAATGTGTCTTTTTTAATAAATGCAATTTGGGCTCTAAATTTGCTTTTTATCTACCATTTTTATCTATATATATCAAGTTTAATATTTAGGACTTACATCATTAATTTTATCGGTAATACACAAATTATGAAGAGGTTAAATTTTAGGTTTCCAAATATTTATGTTATCTTTTTATTGTTAATTTAAAACTTGTTATTAGTGTTATAAAATAATGAATCCTTGTAATATAGATTCTTTGAAAATCTGAAGGTCTTTTGCTTTTCATACATTCAATTTTTGCAATTTTTGTATTGATCTGAACATTATATATATATATATATATATACACTCTATTTTGTGGGCACAGGATTCTTTATACACAAGTTCTGAAAACTAAGTTCAGAAACTCACACTAGAAAAAGTGCTACATACCTCATAGCTGAATATTCCTTTGGTCACCTTCAAAGTACTCCCCTTGGGAAGCTATGCACTGATGCTAGTGCCTAGTCCACCCTTCAAAGCAAATTTGGAACTCTTTTTCTGGAATGGCCATTAGACCTGTCATCGTATTACTCTTGATGTACTGAATGTCATCAAATGTCTTTCTTTCAAATTTCCTTTATCTTTGGGTAAAGAAAAAAGTCACTGGGGGCCAGATCAGTTGAGTAGACATGGTGTTCCAATATAGTTATTCGTTTGCTGGCTAAAAACTCCCTCACAGACAGTGTCGTGTGAGTTGGTGCATTATTGTGATTCATTATTTTATATATCCCTCTTCATACTATTTATTCTTATATAAACATAAATGCAAATATCTGCCTAGTGTTTATATTGTTGCAACAACTCATTACACATTAGCTTGAGCTATGTTCTTCATTGCCATTATTCTCAGATTTCCCTTGAGATTGTTTTAGTTGTTCTCATAAACAATATATAGCTGTATTTTCAGGGGGTTTTAAGAAGAAACAACGTGAAAATAAAAGGATATACTCTATCTTCATTCAATATAAATATTGAGATATTTAGAGCTTTTACCATATGGGTTTTCTGGTTAGCATCCTTTTTCTTGGCTTTTACACTTCTCTCTTCTGTTAGCTTTATGAGGAAATGCTATAATATTGTCAGGCTTGGCTCCATTTTTACATTGTTGTTTTACTTTCACTTAGGTATTTTTTAGGTATTTATGCACTGATGCCAGTGCCTAGGCCACCCTTCAAGCAGTTTTGGAACTCTTTTTCTGGATTGGCCATCAGAGATGTCCTTGTACCCCAAATCTGACAATTACATTCGCAATCTTGCCACTATGCCAGCATTGTACGAACAACTTGGTTGTCATAAGATGTTCTTTCTGCTGTTAACACTTTGGCCAGAATAATAGAAACTCTTTTTGGTTTCCCCCACTCTGTTCTTTCATGTAAATACCAATGCTAATCCACATCGAGCTAAAATCTGTGATATTTTGGGAAGAAAGCTAATAAAACATGTGGGTTTGGAATCAGTACAATCATGTTAAACTCCCAATTTGATTCTATTACTGGCTATGTGGGGCTGGGCAAGTTACTAAATCATTTTGAAACTTTGTTTTCTTATCTATGTCAGGAAGAAAATAATATCTACTTCACAGTGTTATTGGTAAAAGGAAAGCACCAACAGAATCTTCAGCACAAAGTAAATACATCTTTCTACCCGTGCCCTCAGCCCTTTGAAAACTGTGACTCATATTTGAAAAACATATATAAAAAACAGGTCATAACACCAAATATAATTTGTTTATTAGAATCCTAGAACTCAAATATTGAAATAGTTAATAGAAATCGCTCATTTAGTCAAGCATTTTCTGCAATTTATTAACAAAATAAAACTTTGTTGTGTGTTTTTGTTTTTGTGATTTTAGTCAGAGCCACTTCTCAGACCTGCTACAGGACATCTCTTTATAATTCATCTACACCATTTACCTTCACAGAAGCTTGGTCTTTTTGGCCTATTCTTTCTCAAGGATTTTTGAATTAGCATAAAAGTGAATACCAGCCCCTGATTTTTCTAATGGGCCCCCGTAGAAAAATTCTGAATTCAAATATATGGCTTCTGTTTTCTGTGACATAAATTATCCTGTATTTTCCTCTTCCTCTTTTAGTGTCTTAACCTTAACACAAGGTATACATAGTTTAGAGAATGTAGTAATTTTCTAGGTCTAATTAAACCATCATTTTCTATGAAAATATTCTCATTTTTTTTCTACCTTTCAAACAGTGAACACAATAATTCCATAGTGCTTATGGCTACGTTTGGAGCCAATATTATTTCTTTATTCAAATTGTTCTTATTTGGAGTTGGAGGGAAAATGGATCAAGGTTTGTGGGTTTCTGAGGCTGAAAATGTCTTGATACTGTGGAAATAAGAAGACTAAGATAATGGCCAGAGACAAAAATTTTGCCCAAATAAACTAATGAACAGAACAGTCAATGAAAAGAATAACCAGCAATGAGATTTTTTTGAGAACTGAGAGGAAAATAGGAGAGAGGGTAGAAGGGAAAAGTTTCTCCTTTGTTTCTTAATTTCATGGGAGAAGAATGATACAGAGCAATAAGATAAGAGAATTAGGTCAAAAATAGATCATCAGAAAGCAGATAATACATTATCATATATATCATACACTTGAATGGCACATGATACTACAAGAGTAGAGAGGAAGAGAATTCAAAAGATGCCATAATTATTGTGTTAAAGAAATCACTGTTATACTGTGCTGGCCACTTAGGTTCCAAACTTCTGTTAAAAGAAAACAAATTCCACTTTCGTATTGTTCTGAGAATTAGTGTCCTGAATGAGAGATTTATATCACCTGGGACAGGTGCTCTTTGGAATTTTGTTGAGATTTCCACAAGTTCTTACTAGACTTTGTTGCATTACTGGTGCTCAGTGTGGGTTTGAAATGTTCCGTCAAGCTATTGGCCTCCCCTGATGATTTATTCCTTTCCCAATACTTTCTTAGTCCTATAATATTTTATGTAATCATCCCAAGAGTCAATTGTCACCTACCTCCAACTCTGTAACTTCAATTCTGAAAAAGGTAAATCTTCCTAATAACTAAATGACTCTCATATTTATTCTAAACACAAATTCTTTCTAATCAAATGGCACAGAATGAAAGGAAACAAAGATCCTTCTATGTCTTTGAATCTCATATAAAAAATTCAAAAAATTAAATTTTCCTTTTCACAGAAATAGATTTTTGAGGCTCAGATTCAGATGCTTTTATTAGAATGAATCATCTTTAGATGTTAAGGGAGTTGGCTCTACCCATAGGCCTTACTGCATTTCCTAGTAGGGTACAGCTTAACCAAGGTCAGAATTCTGTTTTCTTAGAGATGCAGTCTTGTAGCAGCATATATTATGAGATTATTAGCACATGTGCACAGCAATAAGGGAGATAAAAATGATTGAGAAATTTATGAGGAGATTTGAAAGAATAAATCCTCTAGAGAACAGAAACTGGATTTTAGGTAGTGCTGGGAACTGGCTGCAGGAGTCTGTGACTCTCTGCCCCTGTGTTTCACCACTGCAGACTCATTTTTTTTTCTTGGTTAGTTCCCTGGACAGGGATCGAACCCAGGCTGTGTTGGTGAGAGCGCCAAAGCCTAGCCACTACAACCCAGGGAACACCCCTGTAGACTCTTCTCTCATGGACTTTGCATTCCGCAACTTTCTGCTTATGCTTTGCTGTTTGGATAGTACTTCATGTTCAGGAACAGAATCTTTTCAATATGTAGTCTTGATATCAGAAATCTAAGACATGAAATTTTAGGGTAATTACATTACCATTCTTCCAAATCTAACAGAGAACAAATCTTCTACCTTCAAGACTCTCCCCGGTATCCTTCACATTGATCTCTGTTTCCATCTCACTCTCCTCAGGGCACCCTTGACCTCTGCGTTCCTCAGACTATAGATCAGTGGGTTCAGCATAGGGTTGAAAAGGCTATAAAACAGGGAAAGGATCTTCTGCTGCTCCTCAGGATGCTGGGACTTTGGGGCCATGTACATGACGATGGCACTGCCGAAGAAGAGCCCAACCACACACAGGTGGGAGAAGCAGGTGGAGAAGGCCTTTCTGCGGCCCTCCCCTGACTGGATCCTCAGATGGCAGAGAGGATGCGTGTGTAGGACACCAGCACCAAGCAGAGGGGCCCCACTAAAATAAGCACAGAGGCAGCAAAGATGACAATTTGGTTGAGCCAGGTGTCAGCACAGGCCAACTTGAGGACCGACAGGATTTCACAGAAGAAGTGGTTGATTTCACGAGGCCCACAGAAGGGCAGCCTGAGGATGAGAGCCACATGGACCAGAGCCAGGAGGGACCCACATGCCCAGGAAATGACAACCTGAGCAGTGCACACTCTCCAGCTCATGATTACAGAGTAACGTAGGGGATGGCAAATTGCCACATATCGATCATAAGACATCATTACCAAGATGAGACATTCAGTGTGGGCAAAAGCCATGTATAAAAAGGTCTGTATTATGCATGGGACAAAGGAGATGGCGTTTTTCTTGTTCAGAAGGTTTGCCAGCATCCTGGGGACATTGTTTGAAGCATATGAAATGTCGACAGTGGCCAGATGTGAAAGGAAGAAGTACATGGGGGTGTGCAGTCGGGAGTCCAGCCAGATGAGCCCCAGGATGACCCCATTCCCCAACAGGGTGAAGGCGTAGAACAGGGAGAAGAGCCCAAAGAGAAGCATCTGCATCTTTGGGCTGAGCGGGAATCCCAGGAGAACGAATTCTGTGACCCATGTCTGATTTTTCGTCATGCCTTGGAGACAATATTGGCCACTGCAATGTGCTGTGTGCTGAGGAGCAAATTCAGATCTATATTACTTATTAAACAAAATGAGGGGGTTTATGGTATACACTGCATGTTGACCCAGCTAGCACTGCTTTTCAGAAGCATTATGTCAAATCCTTTCACCCACAGTAAAGCAGAAAGATAATCAGTTCAAGTAACTAACGTAAGTGAGCACAGGGTATCATATATACCATTTCCATTTTTACAAAGTATTGTTTAACTTTGATTCCATATTTTTACCATCATAATGGCAGTCACAGAATAAATAGTTTTCCAGAAGGACTAATCATTTTATTTTTCAGAAAGGCCCATAGTCATATTCTCATAATTTTACTTTCTAATTTATTTAGTTTTTGAATTTTTTTTCAGTTTCTCCTTATCATTTGATTTGCTTTTATTTTATAATGTGTACAGAATACACTACACATAGCAGGTGTTCAATAAATAATCACAGAGTACATATATGAATCCACCAAATTAATATAAACTAATACAGGAATTAGGGAATGAGATTTACAAGTGCAATTTCAAGGAGGCTTGTTTTCCTGTGTTCACTAGGCTTAGGGCTTTAGCAAAGTAAGTTGACATTAAGATTTTTACTTCCTGAAGCTCTGCAGGAAAGCTGTCTATTTCCCTTCTGGGCCTGAGCTGAGCAACATCGCTAATCTGCTCATCGTTCATAGAAGTAATTCATTGTACAGGGTCAGGGCAAGCAGTTATCTATGTAAAGAGTTAGCAATATAATATTACCCTTGTGCTCCATCCTACCTCTTGCCGGACTTCTTCCCTACACTTCTGGGCCTCACTGCACTTGGATAGTGCCCAATGCATTTGTTGAATGGATGGATGGATGGATGGATATGGATGGATGGATGGATGGATGGATGGATGAATGGATGGATGGATGGATGGATTAAAGGCATTATATTAGCATCCAAAGTGCATATCCTGAACTTTAATCAAGTCTCTTGTGTCTTTTGTCATTTTCTCTGGCTGCCGTTCCACCAACCATTTGGCCAAAGGGGTGACAGAAAGGGAAAACCTGAATTGTTCCATAGAAGTATACACTTATCACCCAACAATTCATTGTATACTCGATTTTTCCCAAGTACAGTTTACGACCCTAGATCTGCAAATCCCAACCCCAATCTTAAGCCCAGAAAGCTACCTGCCCACAAGTTAACCCTATACCTCTCCCCTTCAGTCTGGTGATTTCTAGAGCACTTCCTTCCTCCAGACCCCAGCTTCTCCGAACTGCCATGCTTTGCAAAAGGCCCTTTACTCACTGTGGCACCAGGCCTGGTCTTATCTCAGAGAAACCAGATTCAGAGAAGTGAGGAAAGGTTTTGCAGGTGAGAGCTGAGGATCTTGCTCCCTCCAACAGTCTCTGAAAGAGAGACTTTGCAGGTGCAGATGCTGTCCCTGTTGCCTTGATGCAGGCTGGAACAGGGGCTGGGGCCTGCTCCCTTTGAGCACCAGCTGTAACGGTTTTATGGTGACATTATCTCCACCCAAGCCTTCCCAAACTGTTCCTGAGCGTCCCTGAGAGAGACAGGACAAGGACTCGAAGGACCCAGACACCGTCTCCACCAGGAGAACAAGAAGTTGTTTGTCTTTCTGTCTCCATTTCTCTGGGCCCTGGGGATAGATGGTCAAAACAAAAGGAGCTGGTATCACTGACATAATACCCAGCTGCATCCATGCCCATGAAACTCGTATGGTAATAAGGACAAACATATTCCTGGGACCACATTGCAAATTGCCCTTCCTGAGTACTTGGTTGGTGATGGCTCCCTGGATCTCAGTTTTATCCCCAAATGGATTTAGCAGCACTTGGTGGAAGAAGTCATGAGATAATGACTTCAAAATTTTACATTAATTTCTTTTTCTTTTTCCACTTAGATAATTCTAAGTTGGGTAATGACCGATAAGAAAAATACTTTTCTCAACATTCCCACATCCTGGGATGCTGAGAACATTCTACACAACACCTGCGATTTTACATAGGATATTGGAAGTGAGGGAAGATGGAAACCAGAGTAAATCTGGTCTTGAAGAGGTGTCTTGGGGTTTAGAGGGCAGGAAATGTTGAATTCCCATCCTTATTTTTTAATTAACAAAGTTTATTTTTAGGCATGTGTACCATATAACAATGGGATTTCTTTTTTTTTAAGATTAACATTTTATTAGTTGACAAAAAAATGATTTTAAAAAATGGTGTTAGAGCAACTGGGTAGATGTCATGAAGAGTAGAATTATTGGATTGTGTATATTTAATAATACTTGTTTGTTTTTTTAAACTCATTTTTATTGTTAGACTTATTGGGGTGACATCTGTTAGCAAGGATTACATAGGTTTCAGGCATACAACTCTACAGTGCATTGTCAACTTGATGTATAATAAGTTCACCACCTAATGTGACTTCTCTTTCCATCACCTTATATTTAGCTTCCCCCCTCCTCTCCCACCCCCTCCACTTTCTCCCCTCCCTGACCCACTCATCTCCTAAAAAAACATTAAACTATTGATTGTGTCCATGGGTTATTTGTTTCTTCATTTCTTTTTTCTTTGTTTTCAGTTTTATATTCCGCATATGAGTGAAGTCATACAGTTCTTTGTTTTTTCTGTCTGGCTTATTTCACTAAGCATGATGATCTCCAGGTCCATCCATTTTGTTGCAAATGGCAATATTTCATCTTTTCTTACAGTTGAGTAATATTCCATTGTGTATATGTACCACAGCTTCTTTATCCAGTCATCTGTCGCAGGGCACTTTGGTTGTTTCCATGTTTTGGCCTCTGTGAACAGAGCTGCGATGAACGTTGGGTTACATAAGTCTTTGCGGACAAAGGTTTTCAGGTATTTTGGGTAGATCCCCAGAAGGGGAATTGCTGGGTCAAATAGTAGCTCCATTCCCAATTTTCTGAGGAACCGCCACACTGCCTTCCACAGTGGTTGTACCAGTTTGCACTCCCACCAGCAGTGTACCAGAGTTCCTTTCTCTCCACATCCTCTCCAACACTTGTTATTCTTTGTCTTGTTGATAATAGCCATTCTCACAGGTGTGAGGTGGTATCCCATTGTGGTTTTGATTTGCATTTCCCTGATAGCTAATGAGGATGAGCATTTTTTCATATGTCTGCTGGCCATTTGTATTTCTTCATGGGAGAAGTGTCTGTTTAGTTCTTCTGTCCACTTTTTAATTGGGTTGTTTGTTTTTTTGTTCTTAAGTCGTATTAGTTCTTTATATATTTTAGATATTAGACCCTTATCTGATGTGTTATTTGCAAATATTTTCTCCCATTCAGTTGGCTGTCTCTTTGCCTTGTTGATGGTTTCTTTTGCTGTGCAGAAGCTTCTTAGTTTGATATAGTCCCATTCATTTATTTTTGCTTTTATTTCCCTTGCCTTTGAGGTCAGGTTCATGAAGTCTTCCTCGAGTCCTAGGTCTATAAGTTTAGTGCCAATGTCTTCTATACAGTTTATTGTTGCGGGTCTTATATGAAAGTCTTTAATCCATTTTGAGTTAATATTGTATATGGAGAGAGTTCACAGCTCAGGTTCATTCTTTGCATATGTTTTTCCAGTTTTCCCAGCACCACCTACTAAAGAGGCTGTCTTTTCCCCATTGTATGTTTTTTGCTCCTTTATTGAAAATTATTTGTCCATAAATTTGTGGGTTTATTTCTGGGTTTTCAGTTCTATTCCATTGGTCTATATTTCTGTTCTCCTGCCAGTACCAAGCTGTTTTGACAATTGATGCTTTGTAATATAAATAAAAGTCAGGAAGTGTAATGCCATCAGCCTTATTCTTTTTATGTAGTATTGCTTTGGCAATTCGAGGTCTTTCATGGTTCCATATAAATTTACTAATTCTTTTATCTATTTCACAAAAGTATGATTGTGGTATTTTAATGGGTATTGCATTAAATCTGTAGATTGCTTTGGGCAGAATGGCCATTTTAACAATGTTAAGTCTTCCTATCCATGAAGAGGGGATATTTTTCCACCTCTTAAAGTCTGTTCCAATTTCTTTCAAAAGTGTCTTATAGTTTTCCATGTATAAGTCTGTCGTGTTCTTTGTTAAGTTAATTCCAAGGTATTTCATTCTTTTTGTTGTGATAGCAAAAGGAATTGACTCCCTCATTTCTTTTTCTGAAGATTCATTGGTTGTATAAAGGAATGCTGTTGATTTTTGTACATTGATTTTGTATCCTGCAACTTTACTATATTCGTTAATTGTTTGTAATGGTTTCCCGGTGGAATCTTTGGAATTTTTTTATATAAAGGATCATGTCATCCTCAAATAGTGACAATTTGACCTCTTCTTTCCCAATTTGGATACCTTTGATTCCTTTCTCTTGCCTGATTGCTGTGGCTAGAACTTTCAGTACTTCATTAAATAACAGTGGTGACAGGGAGCATCCCTGTCTTGTTCCTGGTTTTAGGGGAATAGTTTTCAGCTTTTCCCCATTCAGTATGATGTTAGCCGAGGGTCTGTCATATATGGCCTTTATTATGTTGAGATACTTTCCTTCTATACCTATTTTATTTAGTGTTTTGATCATAAATGGATGTTGTACCTTGTCAAATGCTTTTTCTGCATCAGTTGAAATGACCATATGGTCTTTACCTTTGATTTTGTTTATGTGGTGTATCACATTGATTGATTTTCCTATGTTGAACCATCCTTGTGCTCCCAGGATGAATCCCACTTGATCATGATGTATGATCTTTTTGATACATTGTTGTATTCTATTTGCTAATATTTTGTTCAGGATTTTTGCATCTGTGTTCATCAGAGATATTGGTCTACAGTTTTCTTTTTTTGTGTTGTCTTTGCCAGGCTTTGGTATGCCCCAACTTTGTTCCATTTTTCCTGATGTTTTGTTTCAGGCTGAACAGCCTCCTTCAGTATTTCTTGGAGTGCTGGCCTCATGCTGGCAAATTCCCTCAGCTTCTGTTTGTCTGAGAAGGTCTTTATTCCACCTTCATATCTTAAAGATAATTTTGCTGGATAATTTATTCTTGGCTGGAAGTTTCTCTCTTTTAAATTTTTGAATATTGGATTCCACTCACTCCTGGCTTGTAGAGTTTCTGCTGAGAAATCTGATGCCAGCTTGATGGGTTTTGCTCTAAAGGTTATAGTTCTTTTTTCCCAGGCGGCCTTGAGAATTGTCTCTTTGTCTTTAGTTTTGGACATCTTTAGTACCATGTGTCTTCGAGAAGATCTGTTAGGGCCCAGGTATCTAAGGGACCTGTTTTCTTCTTGAACATGGGGTTCCAGATCTTTCCATAGGTTTGGAAATTTCTCATCTACTATTTGTTTGAGTATGCTCTCTGTAGATTGCTCTGTCCCCTCTTCTCTTCCTATTATCCTGATGTTTTGTCTCATGGAGTCTGATATTTCTTGCAGAGTTCTTTCAATCCTTTTGGTTCTATATTCCCTCTCTTCCTCTTTCTGAGCTGTTTCCATGTTCTGATCTTCAATATCACTAATTCTTTTCTCCATCTGGTTGGCCCTGTTTCCTATGGCAGTTATTTCATTTCTCACTTCTTTTATCATATTATTTATTTCTCGCATCTCCATCTCAATCTTTCTTATGTTTTGAATTTCTTTGTTAAATTGTTCTTTTTGTTCACAGAGTTCCTTTTTTATGTCATTTATATCCTTTTTTGTTATTTATCTCAGCTATGGTGTTCTGCCAGTAGGTTTTCATTTCTCTCACAGCCTTTAGAATGGCTGCTTTAAATTCTCTGTCACTTAAATCAGACCCTTCCAGGTCTAAGAAGCTGTCTACTGGGTAAATTTCTGAGGAGTTTTAGTTTTTAAGGAATTCATCCTGTCCGCTAGGTTCTTCCTCTTTGACATGAGGGCTTTATGTTCAGTGCCCAGATTATTGCTTTGTGGTATCTTGCTGTAGGGCAGACACTAGGTGGCACTGAGGATCAAGTTTGGGGGGAAAGGGGGCTGTTTGTTTCTTATTTCTGATCTCCTACTGCGTTTGGAGGCTATGCACATATATCCTGGGGAGAGGCCAACAAAAAGCACTCCAAGGGCATCTCTGCCTTCTGCCCTTTGCTGGGGAAGCTGTTCTGAGGCTTGTTTCTGCTGGCTCGGGTGAATGCTATGAAATCAGTCTTTCTTCCTAGCCCTGATTCAGTATCTGGCTGTCTACAGGCTCACACTGCTTTCAGAACCCTGGGGTACACGAGGAAGTTCACGCTCCATAAGTCCAAAGCTGTGGGCCTGGCTTGAGACAACAGGGTCACCTTTGCAGTGGGCTGGGAACAGGAACTGCAGCCCTGTGTAGGTCTTCAGGGGGCCTAGAGCTGGGGTGTCATCTTTGCAGTTCAGAGTCCTCGCTCAGCCCTTCTACCACTCAAAACTTCCAGAGGCTGGCTCCCAAATTCCGTCCCCAGCATGCAGCTCCAAATCCCAGCTCCCCCGTGGTCTCTCCCCTCCCCTGAACTGCATTGCTAGGAATAGTCAGCAGCGATTGTGTCCTGTTGCAGTCTCTGCTCAACTTCCCTCTCCCCAACTCGCCCCCTTCTCTCCAACCTTCAGGTGTTTACTTGCGATTTATGAATTTCTCAACAGCCATTTTGTCACTCAGGGTTTTGTTTCTTGGCTCCTGGGTGGCCGTTCAATTGTGTTTTCTGGGAGAGGCTTTAGGGACCTCCTCTCCAGTCGCCATCTTGCCTTCTTCCTGAATTCCCATCTTTGCTATGATATACTCTCGTGATTCACTGAAACTTCTGATATAATGATAACTTGGAATGAGGTGTTGTCTTTATATTTACATAATAAAATAAAAACAGAAGGTTTTGTAGAAATTTCTCTGATCGTCTCTCTTATGTGTGTAAGGCCTACGTGTGTGTGTGTGTGTGTGTGTGTGCCTGTCTGTCTGTCTCATGTGTGTGTGTGTGTGTGTGTGTGTGTGTGTGTGTGTATTTTTGTGCATCTTTTCTCATTGGGCCAATTTCAGGACAGAAACATCCAAAACCCACTTACCAGAACACATTTGGTTCTTCATTCGAGATAGGAGAAGTAAACTGTTACAGTGTGAGCAATATGATTCTCTATTAACAATGGAAGGAAGAAAATATATTTGTGGTTTTTGGCTCACAGCCTAATCACTAATTCAAAACACACATATTTCCATGGGTGAAATAAAAAAGCTCAAAGAATAATTGTCCTGAAACCTCTGGAGGACTGATAAAAAAAATTTTAGAATCCATGTAGAGTGGTTAAAAAACTAACCGAAGCATTTAACAAGATAAAAAATAAATTCATTGACTACCTAAAATAGAATAATTAAATAAAATATTATCAAGATGTGTTTTAATTTCTATGTAGTATCCATATGTGGATACTTTAAATCCACAATTATCCACATGTAGATACTTAATCATTTGAATCATTCATTTATTAATTCACTTATCAATTTACATTTATTGATTATCTACTATATGTGGGCATTGTCCTAGATACCGGAAAAGCAGACATTAGTGCGATACTCCCTTGACCTTCAAGGATCTTAGTTTTCTTAGAGAGTGAGCCACACAAATAAAAAACTTAAGAGCTGCTTTAAAAGTATGCACAATACACTGTGGGACCAAAGGAAGTGTGTTATATTACCCTGAAAGGGCATTGGGACAGGCGTCATGATTAATGAGGTGCTAATATACTCTTTGAGAAGCCATAAAATAGGTAGGACTTGCCAGCTGTAAGTTAGGGTGCGAGGAAAGCACAGCCAAAGAATGATATTGGAAAGTAGGTTCACAATCAATAGTACCATGTCATAGATACTGGACTTCATTTTCAATAAAGAGTAGAATGATCTGACTAAATATGTGATTACAAAGATTACTTTTTTTCAGTGTAGAGGACTCTTTAAAAGAATAAGGTTGAAGACTGTGAGATTAAGCTACGTGAAGCACCAATGTGTTCAAGTGAGAGACAATGAGTGCCTGAGTCAAGGTGGCAGCCATGGTGATGGGCAGGCGAGAATGTACATGAAACATGTAAAGGAAACACAGTCATTGGTATTTAGTGACTTTTTGCTATTGTGTGAGGAAAAAAGCAAAGCTTGGATGTTTCCCAGGTTAATGGCTTATGTGACTGTATGGAGAGTGGTTTCTTTCACTTTACAGAGAATACCTGGTGGAAAATGTATTTATGGCAAGGAGTATCATTTTTAACCTGATGTGCCTGTGAGATGGACAAGTGGATGTGTCCACTAAGAAATGAACTCAAATGCTTTGTAGTTTGTTAGAGATACCTAAGCCACAGATACAAACTTTGAAATCACACACATCAGGTGATAGTTAAAGTCATCGAAATTAAAAAGGTCATTTGAGGAAAGCAGGTTCAATGAGAACAAGAGAAGAATAAGAACCATATCTTCAAAAGGACCAGTATTTAAGAGACAGACAGAGGAAGAGAAATCTCCAAAAGAGCAAGAGGGAAGATCAGAAAGACGGGCAGCAAACCAGAAAAGACGAAGTAAGGCAATAAATGAGCTATGCTGTGTTATGCCAGGGCGTGATCTAGGACTCTCATGTTAATCATATCAGCAATTCGAAGCCTGGTCTCCAGATACAAGAGTATTTTTCTGCATAGGGCTACACGAAAGTTAACATTTATAGAAAAATAAAATTAAACCAAAATTACTGAGAGAAAACTATTATTACCCTCATGAAAAATATAGCACATTTTTACATCATTTCTCGTTTGCATTGACAAACACAAGGGTGAACATTATGCAACACATATACAAAATTTTAATTTCCAAAGAGCCTGTTATTAATTGATTAATCAGAAATTCTATACAAATGTGCAGCTACTTCACTGTGAAAGTGAAACACAGTTCTTACCCTGTGTGAGACAGGACTCAATGGATAGACTATGATGTTAAGGATGGAGAGGCAGATGACCAAAGATTCCCAATACGAGACTTGGGAAAGTAATGAATTTCACACTTTCTTATTTCTTTCCCTTTAGGGAACAATAGTCAACACAATCTCTCAGATCACCAGGACCACAGTATAAACACAAGGGGAAGGAGGGAGGGGAAAATGCCATCTTCAAACATAGAAAAATCAGTATTAGATATTCAGTGCATTAATCAATATGATTCTGAAAAACAAATTGTACATCTGTTCATCTGTTGTCATTTTCTTTAGAAAATCTTTTAAATCTCCTTTTATCTCTCAACTGCTAAGTACTTGGTAGAACTGTTAGGTGGTAAAGAAGTGTTTCTCAAAGCCTGGTCTAAGGACCACCAATACTTCACTCCTAATCAGGAAACAAAAAGCACTTTGCAAACTCTAAAGCTCACACTAAGTGTAAGGTACTATTTTTGAAAAAGCTTGTTACAGATCATGGTAACAAAAGGTGCCATTTTAAAGCCAAGAATACTGAAGTTAGAAAGCTGTGACTTCTTCAAGACTAAAGGCAGATTTAAGACAACCCAAGCATCTCAAATATAGCATCTTCAAAATGAAATGCTTGATTTTCCTTATCTTACCTTTTACAGTAAGTTTTATTACTATCTTTCCAAGCTATTCAAGTGAGAAACAGCCATTCTTCATTCTTCTTCCTCTCAAAAATTCATTTGAATTCTGTTTACTTCTCTCTATCTTCAATGCTACTGTCATGGTCCACTGTCTATGCGGGGTGGCCAGATTAGAAGAGAGGGAAAGAGGTTTGAGCCTTATAGTTAAAAGGGGCCTTAAATACATATGTTTATCATTAATTCCAAATTTAATAATATAAACAGATATAGATTCACTACAGCAATTAAAAACTTATTATGTAATCTGAAATATATGCCCCATTTCTGGACTACACTGCCTAGAGTATACTATAAATATTATTTTATCATCATATGGTTATCTTATTGCTGACAAAGCTTCTGTTATTATTTTTGCCTTAAAAGCATTCATTGACTGAATTAAAATACTTGATCTGTACCTTTTTTAACCTGTGTGAAGTTAGTGTGGAGTAGCAGCCATAATTCTCAAGGTTTTTTCTAACTGTTTTTTTGAAGTTGTTTCAGGTCTTCACATCCTGGACACATTGTAATAGTGAAAGTAGCAATAAAATATATTTTCCTTGTCTCAATGACAACTTGCATAATATATAAAAAATCTGAAATACTTTTATGCTAATCACAGACTAATGATATATTATACATTGATCAAGAGAATAAGAGGGGTTTCATGTTTTTATAACTAGAATGGGGACAAGTCAAAAGGAAATTAGGAGTGCCTGAAACCTGAAGTTCAAAGGAAGTTTTCTCTTAAGTTTCTTAGAGTGAAATCTAAGTGAAATTCACATGATTTAATGATTACTGATACGGAATTTTTCCACATACAGAATCTTAAATATTCCCAAAGTCTCAAGAACATGAGACATCTCATCTCCACTACTTAGGGGATGTCAAAAGTTCGAGATTTGGTATATTCTGCTCAACCCTTATTATATGAACAGCACCTAAAGATGAGTGGAATTAACCACTACAGTGAATTCTTTACCAGTCAGTGTCCCTTTAATAATTTCTATACAAAGAAATAAAAATTGTCGTTTAAATTTGTGTACTGTGCTTAATTGTATTCTGTATCTGGACCTACTTTTTATTGCTAATTATATCTAGAAACCTTGAATTGAGTTCACATTTATCTCTAGAAACATAGTCCTTTATCTTCTAAGAGCTCAACTAGTAACAATAATTTACACATTGGTTTAATTTTTCATATATATCAGGAACTGTGTCAGGAACTTTTCATATATGCTTTCATGTGACAATTGTTTAAAATATACTGAACACTGAATGACATCATATGAATGAGAAAATTGAGACTGCAAGAAGTTAAGTACTCTTAAATCCAGTTCTGTCTGACTGCAAATTTCATGCCCTTAACCATTGCCCTAATCTTTTTCTAGTATGCTGTATTTGGTAAGCCCAGGAGGAACATGAATATACATGCCCTATGGAAAGATGGTCCCGCTGTCCCACCGGACTTTCCTTTGCCATAGTGCTTGCTTGTTACACAGAATAGCTTTTTAAATGCTTTCTTCCTTTATTTCCTTTAAGTAAAATAAAACTCACCAAGGCCACCATTCAGAAGTAAATTTTGTTAAAATTTGCTGTATTTTTTTTCAGATTTCATGTATTTTTAACATAGTTGAGCTCATAAAACTTCCTATGCTGTATCACTCACCATAATAATTTAAGCAATCTATCAATAAACTCAATTTTAATAGTTGTATAATATCCCATTATATGAGTATATCATAAATTACTTGATCCTTTTTTAGATATTGAGATTTTTTTCATATACTAAAATATACTATTTTAAAATACTATTCTAATATTATGCATATTATAGTGTGTGTATGTGTGTATGTGTGTGTGTGACACACACACATACACACACACACACACACACACACACACACACACACACCAGAGTTGCCAAAAAATGTATACACATTTTAAGAGCTGTTATGTATTATTTTTTGAAGTTGAATTGAATTACAATAGCAGTGTGTAGCATGCTGTTCACTTAAAAGATGGTGTTAATTAAATGAATGTTAGCATCACCATGCAACAGGCAGGGCAGTCAAAGAAATTGGAGGAAGCATGGTTGTCATTCGAGGAGCAAAGACCATTTTAAAGTGGTATTTGAAATTCAAGAATGTTGTTTGAGTTTTCCCCGTGTTCTCTTGATTTAACACCCCTTGATTTCTACCTGGGGGGACCTTAAAAAATGTGATGTACCATAGAAAACCGGCTACACTGGTGGTACTTTGGGAAGAATTTGGAACAGCATGTACAGCGATACAAGTAGACACTTTGGTCAATGTTACACAAGCAGTAGTTCACTGTAGTCAAAAGTGTCTGGACACTGATGGTAAACACTTCGAGCACCTCTTGTAATTGCAGAAGTCAAATGTGACTTGTATTCATCTTGTGTTATTGATATATATTGAGTATCACAATTTTAATACAGCTTTTTCCTTTCTTAAAATGTATGTAAATTTTTTGGAACCCTCTGTACTTTTATCTATGTTCTAAATAATTCCAAGATAAATTTTTTATAAAAATAAAATAATATTTTTACAAAGAGAAGAAATTTCATCCTCCAAACAAAATCATCCTTTGCATCTCTTCAAACTTATATTGAATATTAAAGAAGTCAACTTAAATTATGCAAGGGACTTAGAAATTTATATACATATGTATATATCTATAACTATTTCTACACTTATGCATATATTTTTAAACATAATTTCACTAAAAAATGATAACTTGGATATTAGACCCATTCTAAAATACATAAAGAACTAATAAGACTTAACAACAAAAAAACAAACAACCCAATTGAAAAGTGGGCAGAAGAACTAAACAGACACTTCTCCCATGAAGAAATACAAATGGCCAGCAGACATATGAAAAAATGCTCATCCTCATTAGCTATCAGGGAAATGCAAATCAAAACCACAATGAGATAACACCTCACACCTGTGAGAATAGCTGTTATCAACAAGACAAGGAATAACAAGTGCTGGTGAGGATGTGGAGAGAAAGGGACTCTGGTACACTGCTGGTGGGAGTGCAAACTGATACAACCACTGTGGAAGGCAGTGTGGAGGTTCCTCAGAAAATTGGGAATGGAGCTACCGTTTGACCCAGCAATCCTCCTTCTGGGGATCTACCCAAAAGACTTGAAAACCTTTGTCCGCAAAGACTTATGTACCCCAATGTTCATCACAGCGCTGTTCACAGTGGCCAAAACATAGAAACAACCAAAGTGCCCTGCGACAGATGACTGGATAAAGAAGCTGTGGTACATATATACAATGGAATATTACTCAGCTATAAGAAAAGATGAAATATTGCCATTTGCAAGAAAATGGATGGACCTGGAGATCATCATGCTTAGTGAAATAAGCCAGACAGAAAAAACAAAGAACTGTGTGACTTCACTCATATGCGGAATATAAAACTGAAAGCAAAGAAAAAAGAAATGAACAAACAAATAACCCATGGACACAATCAATAGTTTAATGTTTGTTTGGGGAGGGGAGAAAGGGGAAGGGGGGAAGCTGAATATAGGGTGATGGAAAGAGAGGTCACATTGGGTGGTGAACTTATTATACAACAAGTTGACAATGCACTGTAGAATTGTATGCCTGAAACCTATGTAATCCTTGCTAACAGATGTCACCCCAATAAGTCTAACAATAAAAATGAATTAAAAATAAAAATAAAAAAATAAAGTGTTAAAACCAAAATAAATAAATAAATAAATAAAAATAAAAAATGATAACTTGTACTTCATCAAAATTAAAAACTTCTTTTTGAAAGCAAGTAAGACAAATAATAACTGTTGGAGAGGCTGTGCAAAAAAACAGAATGCCCACACGCTGTTGGTGAGAATGTAAATTGAAAATGTCACTATGGAAAGCACCATCAAGATTCTTCAAAAAATTAAGAATAGAATTACCATATGACCCAGCAATTCTTCTTCTGGGTATCTACCAAAAAAAATCTGAATTTTTTTGTCCACAAAGATATATGTACCCCTATGTTCATTGCAGCATTATTCACAGTGGCACAACCAAAGTGTCCTTCAATAGATGATTGAATAAAGAATATGTGGTACATATATACAATGGAATATCACTTGGTTCTAAGAAAAAAATGAAATAATGCCATTTGCAACAACATGGATGGATCTTGAGATTATCATGCTAAGTGAAATAAGTCAGACAGGAAAACTCAAGAACCATATGACCTCACTAGCACATGGGATATAAAACTGAAAGCAACAAAAGAACAAGGCAAATATACAGGAAACAGAAACTCATAAACACAGACAAAAATTTAGTGGTTACCAGAGGGTAAGTGGGGAGGAGAGTGGTGGAGGAGAGGGGGTCAAATACATGGTGATACAAGAAAATCTGACTCTGGTTGGTGAGCACACAATGTAACCTATAGATGAT
>PVJL010013707.1:0-31086 GCA_004026885.1 Lyroderma lyra
AAGTGCTGGAGAGGATGTGGAGAAAAAGGAACTCTGGTACACTGCTGGTGGGAGTGCAAACTGGTACAACCACTGTGGAAGGCAGTGTGGAGGGTCCTCAGAAAATTGGGAATGGAGCTACCATGTGACCCAGCAATCCCCCTTCTGGGGATCTACCCAAAAGACTTGAAAACCTTTGTCCGCAAAGACTTATGTACCCTGATGTTCATGGCAGCGCTGTTCACAGTGGCCAAAACATGGAAACAACCAAAGTGCCCTGCGACAGATGACTGGATAAAGAAGCTGTGGTACATATACACAATGGAATATTACTCAGCTGTAAGAAAAGATGAAATATTGCCATTTGCAACAAAATGGATGGACCTAGAGATCATCATGCTTAGTGAAATAAGTCAGACAGAAAAAACAAAGAACTGTATGACTTCACTCATATGTGGAATATAAAACTGAAAGCAACAAAAAGAAAAGAAATGGACAAACAAACAAATAACCCATGGACACAATCAATAGTTTAATGTTTATTTGGGGATGAGTGGGTCAGGGAGGGGAGTAAGGGGAGCGGGTGGGAGAGGAGGGGGGAAGCTAAATATAAGGTGATGGAAAGAGAAGTCACACTGGGTGGTGACTTTATTATACATCAAGTTGACAATGCACTGTAGAATTGTATGCCTGAAATCTATGTAATTCTTGCTAACAGATGTCACCCCAATAAGTCTAACAATAAAAATGAATTAAAAAGAAAAAAAATTTGAAAGGGACCACTGTGAAGGGGATCCCTTAGTAAGGAAAAAGAAAGTATGTGTACCAATATTTACAATAAAATGTGGTGAGTACTATAAGGTAATCATAAGGAAATATAAAACTACAGAAAGCCACCTAACTCTGCAAGGTTTATTTTAGATTAATATATTCATATTTTCTTGAATCACTATCTGCACGTAACTATCAGCTTTATTTTATCTTTCACACAAGATTTACTAAAGCGTGTTCAATGACATCAATTGTCACATAAGTGGAAGTACTTCTAGCTAGCTTAAAACCCTAACTGAAATTGGAACACCATTTTCAATTTACTTCATCTGTGTAATGCATATGTAAAATGTTTCTGAATTAATTATTCTTCTTTCCATGTAAAAATGGAAAAGATGTTCATTAATCTTACCTAGCGTCCATTCATGTTTTGAATAAAGCATTTTTATAAACTTGAGATTAGGACAAGAATTTAGCTTTAGCCTCTACATAAGATTATCCAATGTCCTATCTTATGAGCTTCTTGAGAAATTATTTTTTTCTCTCTTATTTTCTTTCCTGTATTCTCTCTACCTTGAGAAAGTGAAAATCCCTTCCACTGATAATCAGACCAAGATGTACCTAAATAGACACAAACAAGCTCAGTGGAAAAGCCAACAGAAAACATTGTTTCTCCCAAGGCCACAGCTCGGCAGCAAAAAGACTTACAATCCCCTTCAGTAATTACAGCGTTTTTTTAAATAATGACTTCCCAATACCCACTTCATTTCTCCCTACCTCCCAAAGATTGCTGAGACACCCAGTTCCTAAACTGCCCCACTGAGTGACAGCACCCAACCCAGACCTGGTCTCCCCTTCTGCTTCTCTCTCCCCCAGAATCGCCCAGCAGGAACTTCAACCCTATAAGATGTACCTCGACTTTGCTGATCTCCCCTCCTGAGGCAAGTTCATAAATTTAAGTTTATTGGACTACCAGTGTACTCCTGGTAGCCTTTATCTATTAGGTATTTATTATCAGTCAAGTAATAAATTGTGCATTTTTTTATGTAAGAAAAAGGGTCACTTAAACTTAAAACAATTCTATTTTAGGAAAATACCTTGTAAATTATGAATTATTTTTGTCTCTTTACTGGTGCCCTCAGCTGGAAGCAGTGGTGCTGGCGATACGAGATTATAAAAGATTGAAGTCTTGATGACACCCCTAGAAAGACTCTGATCCTGAATTTAAGAAATAATCCAGATCTGGTCCTAAAATGGGGGAAGGATGGGATCCAGGCCTGAGTCTAACAACTCAGAAATTCTTGATATGTCCAAGTTTTGCAAAATGCTTGCTCTAATATTTACTTTCTTCAAAGTGAATTTGGATTCTGTTATTTACATCTCAGAAGAGATGTGCTAGCTCCCTATTAAATTATAAATTTATTTCAAAATAGACTGAAAATGACATTTAACTTATATCTGTGTATTAGAATTATTCTTCAATGAGAATTTAAACTTTTAGAAATATTAGAATTATACCTCATTGAGAATTAAAACTTTTAGAAATAATCTAAAGATTGATTGGTGCCTACTCCAAATACCAGGCTAAAGTTTTATAAAACATGCTAGTTTTAGTTTATTTTAAATTTGTTAGCATTATCAACTGACAGAGGAATACAAAGTTACTGGACTAACTCAATTTTGTATTTAATTCTTGTCACTTTGTATCAGTCAGTTAAGAGCATTTGGACCTAAAAAAATTTCAGAATAATCATAAAAAAGGCAAGTCCTTATATTACATAAATAAAACCAATTTAATTCATTTTTCCTTTTTTAAATTTGGTGTTGAATTATGTGGATAAGTTATGCCATTATTATAATAAATTTTATGTAAAAGTGATAAAATTTTTTCATAAAAATTTCTCTAATAGTTTTATAAAATATTATCTATTTTTGGTGGCGCAATGTAAATACTTCAAAACAAAATAAGACACCCTCTAATAAGCACATGGGTATAATATATTAAGATGGCAGGATACTCTACTAGATCAATCTTTGAGATAATCTGTGTATTTTTTCTGAAATGATGAGTTCACCTTAAAATATTTTCAAATTTTTTTACAATATTTAGTTTTTTTCTGTCTTCCCCAAATATTATGTGTATTTTGGAAATCAAATGCATTCATAGTGAATAAGAATAAATAAATGAGAAACAGTTACTGCACTAAGGACAAAGAAGCTATCAGAATAAGTTTTATATTCTGTAAAATCACATTAATCTTTCTCATAGACATATTATAAACAGAAAATCCAAGTAAAGATCATTGCTGAGGTTTCAGTTTCTGAAAAACATAATATCCAGGAAAAATGTTTTAAGTATTAAGTACTTCATCGCTACCCACTCTTAAAGCTGTCTCTTAGGAGTAATTCATTTTTCCAAATTACTACAATTTTTCAATATTGCCTTGTTTTTTCAATAAATCTTTGTACAGGAAGTTGGAATTTCCCTGAGACTCATGATAATTAATGAAACTATAGGGCAAAACAGAGATTGTATTCCTAAAATATTTTGATATGTCTCATTTTCTCTGTAATGACTTCATATTGCCTTGGCTTAGAACACTCTTCATTGGTTGATTTCATTCTTGCCTTTCAAGACCTCAGAAATACCCCTATTCTCCTAGTCTAAATTGGCCTCTTCCTAATTTTATGAATTTAACCTCAAAGGCAAAGGAAGTAGGAGCAAAAATAAATGAATGGGATTATATCAAACTAAAAAGCTCTGCACAGCAAAAGAAACCATCAACAAGGCAAAGAGACAGCCAACGAAATGGGAGAAGATATTTACAAACAATACATGCAATAAGGGGCTAATATCTAAAATGTATAAAGAACTCATACAACTCAACAACAAAAAACAAGCAATCAAATTGAATAATGGGCAGAGCACCTGAACAGACACTTCTCCCAAGACGTACAGTGGACAACAGATATTTGAAAAAATGATCAACTTCACAAGGTATTAGGAAAATGCAAATCAAAACCACAATGAGATACTACTCATATGTGTTAAAATGGCTGTTATCAACAAGACAAATAATGACAAGTGCTGGACAGGCTGTGGGGAAAAAGGGATCCTCACGTACTGCTGATGGGAATGTAAATTGGTACAACCACTGTGGAATACAGTATGGAGGTTGCTCAAAAATTAAGAATAAAATTACCATATGACCCAGCAATTCTTCTTCTGTGTATATACCCCAAAATTTTGAAAACATTTATCTGTAAAGATATATGTACCCCTATGTACATTGTAGCATTATTCGCAGTGGCCAAGATACGGAAACAACCAACCCAAGTATCCTTCAATAGATGATTGGCTAGAGAAGATATGATATATAGATATATAATGGAATATTAGCCATAAGAAAAGATGAAGTACGGCTATTTGCAACCACATCAATCTTGAGATTACCATGCTAAGCAAAATAAGTCAGACAGAAAAAGTCAACAACCATATGACCTCATTCATATTTGGGATATAAAACTGAATGTAACAAATGATCAAGACAAACAAACAAACAAATAAAAATTCATAAATACAAACATCAGTTTAGTGGTTACCAGATGGTAAGAGGGGAAGTGTGGTGTAGAAGAGGACAAAGGGGGCCAAATATATGGTGATGAAAGGAAAACTGACTTGGGTGGTGAACACACAGTACAATATATAGATGATGCATTATAGAGTTGTACACTTGGAACCTATATAATTTTACTAACCCCAATAAATTTAACAAAAAATAAAAAATGAATTGACTTCTTCCACTTTATATTCTCAAGGTGTTAATTTCCTCTGTGGATGTTTTCACAATTTGTAATTATTTTTTCTCTGTGTTGGTTTAATTGTTTATTGATCTCTCTTATCATGTTGGAAGCTTCTTGTAAATATCAACTTTGTTCATAGTTTTTAGCAGTATAGACCCAGTATCTTGCATAGTGCCTGGAGCATAGTAGGAATTCAGTAAATACGTGTAAATACATAAATAAGTCAAATTGAGCTTATATATATATACACACACACACATATATATATATATACACACACACACATATATATGTGTGTGTGTGTGTGTGTGTGTGTGTGTGTGTGGTGTGTATATATATATATATATATATATATATATATATATATATTTTAAATTCTACTGGATCAAAATTGCCTTATGTGGCATATTTTTGTGTTTGTGTGTAAAAAATCACATATTCCAAGAAGGTGTTCTAGGTGCTTATATATTGTGTGGAACAATTGTTTATTTCTAATGCAAAAATTGTATAAAGTAATGTCAATATTTATGCAACAGCAGTATGAGAACACAAGTAATAACTGCTGAAAGAAATGATCATTCTTTTCACTTTGCCATGGTTTACATTTTTGTCAATTTTTGAAAAGAAGAAAATGGTGAGAAAAATCTGTAAAGAGTTTACACACAAAAGAATATTTCAATGAAGGAAAATATGTCAGCTTACTATACCATATTTTGTTCTTTCAAAATATTATAAAATTGACATAGGACATAATGGTGTTTAATGTTCTAAGAAAAATACAATATGTTTAGGAAACTGTATATGTGATATGGATGCATCGCTATGAGAACTACATAATGTAGTTCTCACATTTCAAAAGCACAGATTTTCAAAATGGTATGTATATATGTCTAAAATTGCTGGTGTGCTATAATTAATTTTTATTCTATTTTGAAGGGTCATACTCTTATCTTTTATGGATAAGTTTCACAGCTTATCGGAAACCCCTAGAGCTGCTATGATTAAGTCAATGTATTTACATGAATGGTATGTAAATGTACTTAAGTATTTAAGTATAGTTTTCTTGTTGTAGCCTAAAGGTGTTTCATATGAATATAGGGTCTGGCAGAAGTAACGCCCTAAAATGTCATATAATGTGCTTGAGTGTGATATTGTTATGCTACAGAATTACATTCTTATGATTCTGTAAAAAAAGATTTAGTATAGATTACCAAGTCATAGAAAGGGGGCGTTATTTGTGCCAGACCATGTATATCTATCATTTTGCTTTGTGAGAAAGATAAATATAATTTTATGCTTCATCACACATAGTGTAAATATCTCTTATGTTTGTACTATATGCCCACCTTACTTCATATCAGATATTTAATTTTTTTATATATGCAGCATAATAAACGTGTGATGTAAAATTTGAACTTTCTAAGAGTCCGACCCACAATAATTCAATTTCGTCTTTCTCCGTGCTTCACTAATCTGGTTAGAATATGAACTTCCTTTTGCATCAACAAGGATTTTGTTCTCTTATTAAAGTCATGAAATCAAATGAGAGCCCATCTCATGAGAAATATTGTTCAGTGGTATTATTACTGTGAATGATTTCTTCAATTTTCTTTTTAAAAAACCAAACAAACGAACAAAAAACAGTAACAGACCTCTTTGAGATTACTTAAAATCACAGAAGGCTAAAGTTAGTTCTGTCCCCTAACTCTGCAGATGAAAGAAATGAGAGATGAAGTGCTGGGCTAAAGTCACATTTCAGCCAGTTCCCAAACTGATGTTCTTCTCAGGCATCACTTATATCCATCCATCCACTGAGCTGTTTGTTCTAAGAAGACATGCAAATGGCAGTGTAGTGGGAAGAACTGAACAAGGGATTTAATATAAAGTAGCCTTAGGCTCTTATATTTATTAGCGGTATGACTCTAGGTATGTGACAACCACTATGAAACTTGATTTTCTTATTTATACAATGTCAATAATACCTAATGCACAAGATCATTTTCAGAAGTAAATGAAAGGAGATGATAGTTTCTGTATATAATGCCTGTCACATGTTAGGCATTCAAATAAAGTGTACCTGTTACTATTGTTATTTATAATTTACATTATTTTTATAGTTAATCATTATTATAAGCCTGAGTAATGTTATAGCATTCCACAGTATAGACAATTGCTGGATGAGCAGAGCTCACCTGACTCTGGAATAATCCAGCATTGCTTTGGCAGACTGTGGCTGCACACAGTTTAGAAGTAATTAGTACTAATAATTTTATGTGGAGAGAAATGATTCAGTATTCAGTAATGGTTAGTTACTTTCAATGTTCAATGCTGACATCCTTGTGTAAATAGGATTGTTGTTGAAACAGAATGGAAGTTTTGTGTGCAAAGTGACAGCAGGAGCAGCCCCTTAATCAGATTTACACAGAAAGGGAGGAGATTGTGCCATCATGTGAATGCCAATGAGAAGATGCACTGAGTGTGAAAATCAGTTATTTTTAATGTTAATGTAATCATTAACAGTAATAATTGGACATAGATTTATCCTTCCAGCCTCCATGTTTCATAAGGAAGAAAAGAATTCAATGTTTGCTGGTTATGTTATGTTTGAACAATATTTTTACTTCAAATAGAGGTGTTTAAAAAAGCTTCTAAATTAAATAAGCTTCCTAAGATTATCTAGTGATTGAGTAAGTAATAGGAAAACTAGGCATAAACTGTATGTGGGGGAAAATATTTTTGTAATCATAATAGTGATGGTCATGACAAATATTCATTTGGTCAAATCACATGCGTGTTGAACTGGATGCGACTTTGACATTATTGTTATCAGCAATTTTTACTCAGGAAAATGCCATCCTATTCAGAATGGAAGTTGTAGTATCTCTAACACTCAGTTTCTCACGTTTAAAATAAGAGGGCTTGTACTTGTACCAAACGACTGCTTAACTTTCTTCAAGCACTGACCTCTGAAAACAATTCTATCACCAATTCAAAGGTAGGGTTGTTCTTTCTGTACACGGACCCAGAACCCACCAGATCCGAGGGTGAGCAGAGACGTACCACCCTGGGAAGTTCGATTACAGATCAAGGCAACACCCAGAAGATTTAGGAGTGAGCTCAGAAATACAACTTCCATATCCACAACCTCTTTTGTTCCTGTCCCTTCAGGATAGCATTAACCAGTTTTCATTCAATGGGAAATCTCAAATTCAGGGCTGGAAGCAGAACTTGCACCATGCTCCAGAAGTGGGAAATCATTTGCAGTGTGCTAACCTATTTTCTTGGAGTTGGTGATACCAGTGAAGTCACAAAATCCACTTCCCCTTTTTAATGCTCAAGTAGCTTGACACTGAGAGCTTATTGCATCACAAATCATCCTCCATCCTTGTATTGTCTGGAGCACGGTATTCAGTGGTCTTTAAGCCTCAGAATTCCAATTTTTACCAACTTTTAAAGAGATATCATTCTAAATTTCCTTTGTTTAACCTATTTCTAAAATTGAAAGTGCTTTTAAGTATAAATGACAGGATAATAGAACTGTAGTCTTCTTTGCAGCAACTATTATATTTTCATTTTGCACAGTGGAGCTCAAAATGCTTCACTTTATGCTGATGGTGGGCACTTTAGAGTTTTTCATCTGTCTCCAGCTAAAACATGACAAAGTAGCCACTTGCAAAAAGAAATGAAGGGGATAAGTGAGCAAGAAATTCACAGAAATGGAGTCCATATTAAATACTAAGTAAGTATACTTCCAGCTACCTCTATTTGTAGATACAATTTTAAATTTCCTATCCCAAGGAATTCATATTGACAGATTACTTTTTTAATTAAAATCTGATACCTTGGGAAAAAATATAAACATAGTAAAGACAGACTGGAAACACAATAATCCTCACAAATCAATGTAAATCAAATATATATATAGGTATATATATATATATATAACATTTAATGATAACATAAATAGTTCCAAAAATGTCACCAAAAGTGCTTAAATATTAAAGGTTAATGTAGTTTTTCTAAATTAATTAATTTTATAGCATGTGGGTCTGGTCACAGAAAGCAGATTATGTATATAACAAAATAAAAATAAAATTTAAAAAATGCCTTTTCTAAATATAAACATTTACTTAAATTAGTGTAATTTTCTTAATTAGTGTAATTGTGTTTTAAAATAAATATAAAAACATTAATTCATGTAAATATCCCTCCTACCAAAAAACAGAGATATATCAAAATGAAGCTAAATATTTTAAAACAAGTTTCTGTAAACAGATTTTTACCATAAGTATTCTTTCTGCTAATAAACATTGAAAGTTAAAGAGGAAAGTGCAAACATAATTACCATGTGCCAAGTATCATTTTCAGAAATTATTTCAGAATCTTTTAAGTCAATCTGGATTTTTATCTTTCTCTTTTCTTTTAAGACGCTGATTGCTGTTCTCTTTTAATTAATTAAAATTTTTGGGGTGACATTGGTTAGTAAAATTACGTAGGTCCCAGGATTGTACAATCCTACAGTGCATCGTCTAGGTGCTGCATTGTGTGCTCACCACCAGAGTCAGTTCTCTTTCCATCACCGTGTATTTGATGTCCCATCCTTCCTCCCCCATCTCGTGCCCCCATATGCTCTGGTAACCACTCAACTGTTGACTGTGACTTCACTCATATGTGAGATATAAAAGTCACAGCAACAAAGAAAAACTCATCGATTTTTATCTCTTGATTAAAAATGGGTCGTAGCTTCCTTAACATAGTAGGCTTAGTTGTTTTTTTTTTTTTAAATAAACCAATATAATGAACAAGTGAGGATTGTGTAAAATATTACTTTATATTTTAAAATGTATCTAAATAAATTTAATGTCTATGACATGCCTGTGAGATATGTGAGTTTCCTTTTTAAGATTAAGAAACTGAGATAAACTAGGATAAGGTTAATAAATCAAGGCATAATTTCAAATTTGATCTAATGTTTACAAAAAGTAAGTCATAATTTTAAAAGGATATAAATGATAACTTCATATGTTATCATTGTTTCTATGTTAGGCTAAGATACTGAATCACGAGACTGCTAATTTTCTATCTGGTTATGTTTTTCTAAGAGATGTAAAAGCAAAAGTTTATTATGTGATGGTCTTTTATCATGGCCTAGTTTTGATTTGTAACAATCATTATTAATTTAGCTATTAAAATATTTTTATTGTACTTATAGATTTTTAAAGCATTAAAAACAGTAAAAGAAGTAGAAAGAATTACAATTACTTGAATACCTTGATTTATCATCATTTAGAAGTACTTTGCAATTAGTTTTCTACTTTATTAGCATTTTATGGAAATCTTTGCACTAAAATGTCAGCCTCATGCTTCCATAAATCATTACAAAAACATCAGGGAGTGTCATTTATAATGTACAACAATCCATTTTGATCTGAGAAAATAGACCTTGTTGCAGTATGCCACTTTTGGATTCTATTTTCATGTAATTTGAGGTAAGTGCTAAAATTATGATGTTGCGTGATATATACTAGTAAGCCGGTTGTGGCATTAAAGATATACTAAGAATAAAAAGGTAAGACAATAGAAATACTTTTATTCAATAAACACGTTGCATCTAATATTTTCTATTTTAGTATGATAATTTTAATACCTGACCTTGTGCAATAGTTTCCTATTGTAAATAGTTCCTAACACAATCCATCATTCATTTTTGAATGATAATTCACAACAGATTATTTAGTTTTCTATAAATGTAAAATTTATTTACTAAAAACTTCAATACTTTTTCAAAATTAAAGTTCAAAACTATACATAACACATTTTTAGATGCATGATTGTTTGAAATTCCCTTCATAGATCTGCTTTGATAGGCACACTGAAAAACTTTCTAAGGAGCATAAGGTAGCAGTCTGCAAATAAAATGGTCAAAAGATATGACAAAATCAGTTTTGCAAAACAGTTCAAGCACTCTAGAAGAAATGATGTTACATCATTAATGTTTTATTGTTGATAATTAACAAGCTCATATCTGATAAATTTTCCAGCTGTTAAAATACTAATATATGTTAAATATAAACCCACGAGATCATCAGCAATATAGGTCCAGAAATAAGATGCAGCTAGAAAATAAACCTACACACAGGGTATGTTTCAAGACCTCCAGTGGATGCATGACACTGTGGATAGCACTAAATCCCATATATACTGCTTTTTCCTATACGTACATTCCTATGATAAAGTTTAATTTATAAATTAGGCTCAGAAAGGCATTTTAAAAATAGCTAATTTAAAATAAAACGATTATAACAATATTCTGTACTAAGTTATGTAAATGTGGTCTCTCTCTCAAAACACATTGTTCTGTACCACCTCGTCCCTTGGGGAAAGCACTTCACGGCTCCTCTTTGGCGCATCCAAATTGCCACATCACTCTTCTCGTGCTTTGGAGCCATTATTAAGTAAAACAAGGGTCGCTTGGACACTGGCGCTGGGATGCCCCCTGGACGTTGGTCTGATCACCAACACGACGGCTGCTAACGGGCGGGGAACGCACGCAGCCCGATTGGCCGCACCAGGCGACGAGTCGGGTCCAGGGCGGACGGAGCGGGGCGCCGCAAGATGTCGTCAGGCTACTCAGAATGAAGTGCAGTGTCAAACTTATAAATTGTGTATTTCTGGAATTTTCCACTTAATATTTTTGGACTGCCGTTGATCACAAGAAACTGAAACTGCAGGAAAGGAAACCGTGGGTAAGGGAGGACTAGTGTACTGGTTTGGACAGATTTTCATGGGTTATGTAATATTAACAATTGTTTTCAAACTGACTTTTTCCTTATAAACTGTTTAAAGTAATATCTGTCATTTGAAATGTATGTAAAATATCAATAACAATATAATAATTGAACACCTAGGAATCTACCACACAACTTAAGAACCAGAACCAATAATAAACTGAAACATTTCTTTAAGATGAGCTGTTTTTGACATTTATGCATTTTAAGTATTTTCTCTGCCTAAATATAAGCTATTTGGTACTGATTTTATATTCTTTTTATAATCAAAATTCCTTTGTTTGTGATTTGAAGTACTAACCTGTAACTTAGTGTCTATTTAATTTTATTACTAAATCCATCAAACTACAGGCCTACTAAAGTGATTCCATCTTTTTGTCTGGTTGATCTAAAGCATTTAATCTTAAAATGTTAACTGTCAAAATAATGGACTTTTTTCCCCTTCATAAGAATAACTTGGATTTTTTACATATCTCTTGTCAACCATTCTACCTAAACTGAGTATACACAAATTGTTCTGCCAGGGGGCTTCTCTTTTAACTCAGTGTTAAGTCTGGACAGTGGTGCTCATTTCTACCATGAAAAAGAATAAGATCATATCCTAAAATGGATTTACTGTTCTATGCTTATCATCAGAATGTGTTTTTAGAGAGGGAAAGTTCTATTATTCTGTCAAATAAGGGAGCAACTGTAAAAAGATCATATTTGAGAAAACAGAATATTACAGAACACAATGCATTAAAGTTATAAGGTGAAATACTACATAATGTATTATTTAATGTTATGTATATTCTTTGTAAGAAATCTTTTGATATTCATGCTATCACCTTCTCTCTTTATATATTAGTAAAAGTTGTGTTTTACTAAAAATATTATCATTAATTTTTCATTATATATTCTGGCATCCTATAACATATGTGATGAAATTTATACTTAGACCTAATATAGGAAGAAGGCATTAATAAAAAGATGTTAGACTGAGTAAACTCCCAGTTACATTATCAATGATTTAATATTAAATCAAAGATGGTTTATTATTTTCTGTGTTAAATATAAAAGCCAACTTTTATGAATCAGAGGACCATTCTAGGTCTTGAAATCCAGAGTGATATAGTATACCAGTTGTCTTTTTGAATTTAAATTTAAACATGTAAGAAACAATTCACTGCACTTTGGAATTACATATTAAAGATTTTAATCTTTGAGCTGCTAGCACCTTGCATGATAAAAAGCTGTGTTCTGAAAAACTGAAACCATATCTTAGTTCTATGAAACAGTCTCCAATTGGCATTATGAAAAATAATATCAAATTATTTAACCAATAACATGCATTTTTACTGTCCTACATAAATTTGTCTTCGGAGTTCCCTGGTGGTATAGTAGCTAAGGCTTTGGTGCTGTCAACGCTGTGGCCTGGGTTCGATTCCCAGCCAGGGAACTACCCACATAACAAAACAAAAACAAAAACAAACAAAACAAACAAAAATAAATTTGTCTCAAATACTTCTGATAAATATATTTAAGAAATTTATTTTATACTATTGTATTCCTGGACTATTGTACAAATGATCAAAGAATTTTGTCAGGGAAATTTCCTTACATGAGAAGTTTAAAATTCTTTGTGTCATAGATGAATGAGAAAATTTTAATAATAATTCATGGGACAGTCATGCACACACACACACACACACACACACCATCTAAAGTTCTCACACACACACACACGCAAACACACAAACAAGACTTGATGTTCTTATTTAACACTTTATAAAATAAAGCTGATTCTCCTTGCTTCTAAACTGGGACATAATTTAATACCAGAGTAAAATTTTAGCAGCTATTAAAATTTCTAGAATTATAATACCTTAAATCAAAAGATTTTAAGACCCAAAAAACTTCAATCTATATTATCATAATTACAAAGCTATTAACACTAAGAGTACTATTAACCCTATTATATACCACTAATAAGAGAACTATGATTTATATAAATTCTATATACATAGAACCTCAAATAAAGTGGAATGTTTAGGAGTTTAAAATAATTCCTAAATGTTATAGAATTTGCCAGTCAGGTAAAGTACTGATTTTTAATTGAAAATATCTTCTATATTTATAATAACTCACTACAATAAACCTACAACAGAGCCTAAATTATTTGGGTCAGTGTTGCATGGAACCTAACTTTAATTGTAATTTTTTTAAAATTAATAGAAAGCAATAGTTCTCAAACTCTATCAGGCTTGTTACAACACAGATTAGGAGGCCTCTATCTCCAGTTTTGTATTCAGGGGGCCTGTGAGGCCATCTGAGTATTTGCATTTCCAACAAGTTCCCAGGTGATGCTGAGCTACTTACTGATCAGAGGACCACATTTTGAGCAGCACTGATCTGAATTGTAGCATTGTCCTTTTGGCATTTTCTTTGACAAATCCTATCAACATATTCTCCAAAAACATTTACTGACCCTAGAACCTAATATTATTAATGGTTTTTGGAATTACATATATTCACCATCATTGTATAGTTACTAAAATAATTTTTTGATAACCATAGCTACATTACCAATTTTTCTTAGGATAAATAATAATGGGTAATTACAAGTGGTGCTATAATAACTTAGAAATTATAATAGAATAACTATTGCTTTGAAGTGAAAAAAATGTGTACGTTATTCTTTCCTATCAGATGCTTCCTTGGTCTATTCTGTTCTAAAACACTGTCTACATGCTAAAGAAAAAAAATAGTAAATACATTTCTGGAAAAGACTTTTTTTATTACTATGACACCTGTGATGTGTAAGTATCTTCTGGTGAATGAAGACAACAGTAATGGCTTGTAGCAACGATCGCTTTTACACAATATTTGATATATTAACCACAACCTAGTAAGCTCCTTGAAAGGAATATGTTTCTTTACATTCTTTTAAATTCCCCACAGAGCTCATAAGAGTTTGGATTGAGAGATGTCTTATAGGACGTGAATGCTTTAAGGGCAATGTAACCCCAACATTTAAAAGAATGTTAGGTAAACAGTAGGTGCTTAATAAATGCTGATAGACCTGAATACATGCCTCATGAACAGTACATGCATAATAGATATTTACTGATTTATTCTGAAAGACATCTTAGCTCTTTTGAATACACACTCTGCTTGATCTCTGCATGTTTATTAGATGCTATAAAACGGAAGTTGGGGTAATGTCCTTGCATTAAGGCAGATAACTTGGTAAGTGTCAAATCGGCCTTAGGTTACTAATTTTGCCCATGTCTATGCAGCAGGCATTACAATAAAAGCATGTATCTACATTAAAAATTCTTTTCCTTCATTTTAATAATGTAGGTATGACTTTGTACACATAAAATAGATACTTAAAATACACACATCATCACTGTTAATTGTAATATGAAGCTACAGGTTTAATGAGGTTGGAATGGTGGGTGCTAGATTTTATTCTATTTATTGCTGTGAGAAAGAACTTTATAAACTAGAACTAGGACTTCTGAGGCTTAAATAGACCTGTGTATTGCCCCTAAAATGTTCATCTAATTTCTGCTTCTAAAGTATATTAACTCAGATATTATCTTTGTTATTCCATCACTTCTGAGAATTGTAGCCAAAAATATACATGGGGAATTAACTGAACACAATGAATGACAAGTACATCATTACCGAGAAAGGATGAGCATGAAACCCAGTGATAAAAAGTTTTAAAGAGGTTCCCTCCCTCTCTCACTGACGGTAACCTAAAAGCCCAGGAGAACCAGGTATAGCACAGAAGACGTGTGGTAGGGGAGAAAGGACAGTATCACCTGGTATACCTGAAAGTCTCGATACAACTGAACTAATTTTTTCCTTACATAATATGAGAAACCACTAAAGACAAAACACTTTAATAATAGAAGCCATTTAAAAGCTTTTTAGTAACAAAAGGAAGAAACAGGAAAGGGAAAGAAAAAGTCTTACTGCTGCTTTCAACACTGATACCCAATAGGACAGTCCCGGAGACTCAGTACAGAGGCTTGCTGGCTGTGACCCCCCATCTGACGGGATCAGGAGGTGCAGCTCCACACCCACATGCCAGCAGCGCTGCTTCTAGCAAATTCCCTTCTCTAACGTCAAAGAAAGGACAGGGCAGCAAAAACTGCAGCGCTGGGTGCTTAACACCAAGACTGCCTTTCTGCTCCCTTCTCCCTTTTCTCATAAACTGAATGCACTGTTGTTATAAGACACATACTGCTGAGTTAATGTAACTTAAACATTTAAAGCAGGTTATATGCCTGGAGGCTCATTATGGGGCCACCTGTAGGTATCTAATTCCTCTGGAAATAATTGGGGAGAAGTCCTCAGAATCTCGAGGCGAGTGGCTAAGAATCGTGTGGCTGGTTCACTCCAACACTGATTCTGTTGTGGAGGAGGATTAGAGAACTGTACTCTCTCCAACAACTATGAGTAATCCTCCCCACAAAAGAGGTCGCTGAATGCCACACCACACACTCGGGCGCCAGATCTACACGGCCATTTCTTGGGCACTTTGGATAATCTACCTGCAAAAACTGTCACATAGCAATTGCTTAATTTAGTGTGTGGATCTATTTGAGAATTAAAGAAAGCTATTTTGTTTGTCCTTCTGCAGGCGGTTTATCTCTTTGAAGCCTCCTCTTCATATTTTGGCAAAGGTAGAAAGTGACAGTAAGAACATCCCTGATATGACTCCAAGCATTTATTGGGGAGAAATTAATATGTGTATTTTAGCAATGCTCAGCAACCTTGACCTTTTTTGACTGGAAGGAAAAATTAATTTACTGCAGAGTTGCTTTAAAAAAAAAGTGAAAGCGTTTGTTAGTATGCTTTCACCACAAAGTAGGTGGATTTAGTATTTGTTGTGTAACTACTGACGTATATGTTATTTATTTTAGAACATATTCTGCTCATATAAGAGCAGTGAAATTTTACACACACACACACACACACACACACACACACACACACACACAATTTAAACTTCTATCGAGTAGCCTAAATTTTGTTCTGTTGAATTATAAATTACTTATAAACTTGATTAATGTAGTCTTTATTCTTAGAAGCACTGCAAATACTATTGGGATTTTAAATCTATTTTAAACCTTACTTCACAATGATCACATGGTTTGGAATTTTAAAAACTACATTTAAATTATCACTTACATACTGAAGATTGGTGGTATTAAGGTTGACATTTCTGATCTGTTCGTACTAAATGAAGGGTTAATAAGGTTTGCATAACCTTATTCGTTTTTCAGCAGAGTATTTTAGGGTTGCTGCCAAAACAGATTTTAACCCTTTTAATCATATTGTTACTAATCACATTTGTGCAGAGTACAACACATGCTGCACCGTAAGGCAATATAGCTCAGAACACAGTTTGACCTGATACACAATCAAGGAAAGGTTCCTCGAGACGCTTGCCATTTTGGTTGCTATGGTGAGTTTCATATTTTGTGGGAACTACTGCTGGATGTCTTAAAATAGACCTTTGCCAAGAAAAACACTGGTCCAGTGGCATATGCTGGCAGAGCATTGCAAGGTTACTCAAATTCCTTTCCTTTGTTTTCCCCTCTCCCCTCTGGGGCCACTGCTCCAAGCATCAGCCCACTGGTCTGGCAGGCTGAGAATCCAGAAACTTGCTGCTAATTACAATGTTGACAATTCCCAACCTGTTTACTGGCGCCAGCAATCAAACAGCATCCTCTGGAGTGAACCAAAAAGCACTTTCTGGCTTTAGCTTCTGGGGATTCCAAGCTGGCCATATTAATTACTGATAACTTAAAACTCTATGTTGTACAGAAGAAGCTTAATTAGCTGGTTTGAGGATTAGAATCTATCCTCTACAAATTTTAAAGCCTTCTGTTCTTGACCAAATTATGTGAATCCATAAAACATCTTTCCTTGGACAAAATGTTAATTATTTTAGGTGTGGCTTCTCAGAGTCAATTCTGCCACCGTATCATTACCTTCAACTGAGCACCAAAATAGATCAGAATAACCTCCCTCGCTCTCTCCCTCTCTCGCCCTCTCATCTATCTTAAAGTTACACCTACACTGTTTTAAGAGTCTGAGGGAAATAATGGGCATAACTATTTACAGTAACAGTTTCTACTTAATGAAAAAGGAAAATCTTTTGAAGGAGACAAAATGGTCAAAAGATAGATATCTTACTACCTTGATGATTTTTAAAATAATGATAGTTACATACACCACTTTTTTCAAGTGGAACTCGTACTGCTGTGATAGGGGTCTGATTTGTGAGCAGTACTTATCATGATGAGCCATGTTTCTTTTGATTGATAAGGTGCATGACCACAGTGAGAAATCACCTCTCAGGCTCCGAAATGGTTAGCATTACAGGTAACCCAGATGCGTCACTGGCTGGTCACCATGCAATTTTCATAAATAACACAACAGCAGTGGACAAGGGTTTAGTAAAATTGATCATTTTGACACTGCTATAATCCACGAGTAAATTTATGTTTGTTTATTCACGTAGATAGCTTTGGATATTTAAAAAAATGAAGTAAACGAGAGTAAAAAATTTAACTTGCATATTAAAATGCCATTTTACTTCTGTTCTTTGGTTTGAGGACATTATTGGGTCAGTGTTATTTACTAATCTCATTTTTAATTTTACACCGAATATACTACATGAGAAATATTTGTTATTCCAATCTTCCAGCCAATATTTTCATTTGGAAGCTTATTATAATATATTGAGATCTTCTCCAAGACAAAATGGAGTTGATTTAATTGAGATTAAAATGTTCCTGTTTTACTGAAACATTTGCAACTTGGGTAAAATGTTAAGCTATTCCTTTCATTGTGATTTATGCTTGTTTCTACATTAATATTAGTTTGGCCTAAAATTTTTCCGAGATTTTGAGAAAACATAAATATAAGCACACTATACTTTTGAAATCTGTTGGGACATTCACATCTGTATATATAATATTTGAGCTTGAAAAAGATTAAATCAGATGAATCACTGACTAGTAAGAAGAATATAAGAATTATTGACAGACACCAGGAAATGTTATAAGAAAAACTACAATATTCATGTTTAAGGGTGATGTGTTAGAAAGAAACCATTCCAAGAGGACTTAAAAATGGGTTCTAAGTATTATCTGGGTATCCATGAGCAATTTTCTAAGATTCTCTGTGTTGTGAGGACTTCATGTATAAAACATAGAAGTAAGACCATATACCAAATAATTGGATCTGAGAGAAAATTATCATAACAACTAAATATCATATGAATTAACTATGGCTTGTCTAAGACTCATGAAATGTTGTGTTCTATATGGATAATAGACTGGAAAATAATTCCATCAAAAGAAAACAAATGATCAAGTGGAAATGCTATGTCTTTGGATACAAGGCCAAGCCAGAGAACAAACATGTCGGTCTTCTTTATCTTTATCATGTTAATCAGCAAATAGCCCTCCTCCCTAAAATCTAAATCAATTTTAGAGAATAGGAAAAACGAAAACTCTTAGACACCAAGTCTGCATTTTATATTGAGAAATATTGCTAACACAGTCTTAAACAAATCCCCCTAGGTTACTTTATTTCTAAAGCAGAGATTGAAATATAATATACATCTTTTTCAATAGAAAAATGGATAAAAGGCTGTCTCTCTTAAGTCATGCCCCCTCTTAGGCTTAATTTTACACAGGTCTGTCTTTTCAGACTGATCTTTCCTTTGACTTGCGAAACATTCAGATTTCATGCCTTTCTCAATTTTCTACCTATAAGCCAGCCCCATTTTCTTCATACACTATTTCTATTGATTCACAGTTCTATAACAGAGTATAACTTTCTAGCTAGATTAAAAAACTTGGAATCCTATGAAAAATATTTTGCTTTATATAGGTACACGACATAAAATTAATACTGTCAACTTCCCATCACACCTGGAACACCACCACTACATAAAGAAGAAGATCTCTTCTAAAGTTGCCCAAAATTGGTATTTTTTTCAGTGTGTATTAGTACTAGCTATTAGGCTTGCCAATAAAACAGTCACCAATAATTTCATTACTGTTTCTTTAACACATCACCAAAAACTACACAATCCTCTCTAAAGTGACATCCTTAATATTGTGACTTGCTATCACTATCCCTTGTCTGTTGTCAAATTCACTTATTTTCTGCATGAATCGTCGGATCTAAATGTGAAACTGTCTCAAAAATTTAACATCAACCCTCATTTTTAATACAGCAGGCACGACTAACAAAAACCTGTTTGTTTGGGATAAAGAGTCCTCGTATTTTGACTCTGTCCTAACGTAGTATTAAACAAACTCGAAGGTATCTTGGACAACACATCCAGCAACAGAAAGAAATATGAGATATTTTAATGACAGTGTAAGTAAATGGCTTCTAAACTTCACGCCCCTATCACTAGAAATCTATTTGAAATCAATTGCTTTTGAAAGCTATATAAACTTTTACTGAACCTATCTTCAAAATTTTAAATGGACATGACGTGTCATATTCATCATTAAACTATGGTTGAAATATTATGTGAAGTTTCTGAATAAAGCAATAGCTGACAAACCATATTTTAATTTTTAGATAATGGGTGTATTCTTTCGTGGTTAAAGGTGAAACTTCCATTTACTATACTTGGGATATCCTGGAGATTAACACCTTTCTAATAAAACTATAATTTAATTTTGTTTATAATCTAAATTTGCAAGTAAATAGTGAAAAAAATTCTACACAAATCCATATTTATGAATATATATTACAGTAATTATGATATTGAATGAGATAAGTTTCCATTATTTGTTTAAAAATATGAATTCTTATAAGTACTTAACTTTTAATATTAAATAAAATACATTAGGTAACATTTTCTACATAAAATTTACATGGAATGAAGTGATTCCAGATTAAACTGTTACTTGCAATTCCAAAAAGAATACCAGCTTAAAAGAAATGTCCTCATAGATTTTTCAATTATTTAGGAGTTATATCTAAGAATCAGAGAAAAACAATTTTGAGAATTAGAATTTGCATTAACATTAAATTCGACTTACATATATGCAGTTCAAAGGTCAATTTATAATAGCTACTTTTAAAAGGACATTAATTATAGAAAAAAATGCAAATTCTCTATTAACATGTCCTGAATTGCTTCCACTAAATTAATAAATATTTTTGAACACCTATCATGTGCTAGATACTGCATAAAGTATTTTAAAAGGCTATGTTATTGCTATGCTATTTTAGAATTAAAATATTCTAGACAAATATTAGTACTTCCTAACAGAATGAAAAAATGGTAATTTCCCCATTCCTCTAAAAATTGTAAATAAATTTGGTAGCATAAACATTTAAACACAGAACAAACATTTTAAAAGGCCCACTACAATTGACTTTGAAGAGTTGTTTGTGATTTACTCATATTAGACTGAAATGTTTTGAGGTAAATCCATGGCTTGGGGAGCCTCACGTGCACTACCCACATAGAAACATGCACACACAAGCATCCCCACAATAACACACCAGGATGGCTCTTTAAGTCTTTTTTTTTTTTTTTTTGGCAGAGGGGAATTCTTTTCTACTAAAACTTCAAATAAAAATCAAAGGGCGAATAAGTGACAAAATGTTTCTATGTGTTTCATGTTTTAAAAATTTAAGTGAAAATCTTGAAGACCAATTTCCTGTTTGATATAAAGACAAAATGAGTGGTGAAAACCTTTGAAAGATTTTAAAGCTGCTTTCTTAATTGTGGTGTCTATTTGCACACCATCTACATATAAAATAAAAAGAAGAATTTAGGCAAAAAAAAAAACAAAATGAAGAAGGCTTCCTTTGAGATGGAGTCTTTAAGAGGTGGAAGGGCCTCGAGAAACTAAATCCAGACCTCCTGGTTGTGGATGAGACCTGAGGGCCAGGCAGGATCTGTGGCTAATCAGTTGTCATACTTCATGATAGAACCTACACTCAAAATCATATTTTCTAGCTTTTATTCCAAGGTTATTTCTATCACAAGACACTCTCTTTCCTTAAGTGTCATAATCTTGAGGAGAAAATGAGATCTGAGGTTTTTCCATGTAACTGCCTCAATTTTTTAATTTGTTTTGTTTTTGTAAACATTGTCAAAGTCTGCTTATAATAATAGTTATCAAAACAAATTATGCACGAAGCTATCTATACCCATACAGTAACCATTCTTAAGTTTAATTTTTCTGCAGTTACACAGAAAACAATCCAGAATATTTGTAAGCCTTATTCTAATATATTCCTATTATTAAAAAATCTTCTTTGCATGTATGCTTCTGATAGAACATTAGGCATGACATTCATTCATTCATTCATTCATTCATTCATTTATTCACTCATACAGATACTATCTAAACTAAGTAGCATTTCGTTTATCTTGATACTTATTTGAACCAATTCTTAAAACTGGCTACATTTGTTCACAGAGATAAAAATAGATCTCAAACAATTTTCATTTGCATATTGGATATAAATTTAAAAATCAAAATTGAAAGAAATATCAACATTCTAATTAAATTATATCATTGTTACATAAAGAATGTTTAGGAAGTGTCTCTTAGCAAACATTTTATTCAAGTTTTAAAATACACACTACTTTCAAGTTATGCAATTTTGCCACTGTTGTACAAAATTTGTCAACTTTTTAAAAAAAGTGTATTATATAAAGTATTTTAATCAGGAACATAGTAAATAGATTACAGCTACATAAGTGTTTTACTTTGAAATTTAATTGAGATTTAGTGTTGGCTTGAAGCACTAAAGGTAGTAAGCCTTACTTAAAATCCTTTGAATGTTTTAAAGTTCATAGTTTATTCTTAGCTCTTTAAAAATTTTGGTTCTAGCTATTGGTGGCATGTATATAAATTTTCAGATACTATGGATTATTACTGAGTCTCACAGAGTATTTCCATAAACACAGCAAAAGAAAAGTGTTTGTCTTTACACTTGTATAGATAACTTTTTATTGATTTTGAAGATTGGATTGTCTTACTTAGCTCTCATTATTAACCAAGATATAACAAAACTTAGAACTCAAAAGATTTAGGTAGTCACATATTTGTAATCTGGACAATACAAATATTAGCAATATATTGGTTCTGTTGTTAACTTCCAATTAACAAACTCAATTAATCACCAGCTACTAAACCTATTTCAAAATATCTCTTCTTTAGCTTATACTTTTTTAGATGAATTAAACTATTTTCTCATTTAAATAGCTTATAACATACAGTCATAAAAATATTTTGTAGATTGAAATTTAAGAATTATAGTCACGATTTAAAGTATAGTTTGCTGTGGGAAATCTCAGGATATCTAAAAAACAAATTATACTACAAAACTCTTTGTTTTAAACTTATGGTTATAAGTCTATAGCTACTTACCAATAACTAAATGCAATACCTAAACACAATAATAAAAACAAGTTCTTAAGTATTAATATATTTTCTCTTTTTATTGAAAATATTTATCACCAAAATAAATTTACTTTCAAATAGTAAGTAAGTCTAATATGTTGATTACACTGCTCTGTAACATCGTAAAAACATCATTCTGTCATTTCTGTGATACAATGATAGCTGAAATTACACATTATTAAAAAGCTAGTGAGGAGTTCCCTGGTGGTGTAGGGGCTAGGCTTCCACACTCTCAATGCCGCAGCCTGGGTTTGATTCCCAGCCAGGGAACCACCAAAAAACAAATAAACAAACAAAAAACTGGTGAATAATCATGATGGTCTCATACTGTTTTCTATGTCCTCAGTCCTCCTCTATTCTACATAAAAGCACAGAATATTCCCAATATAGCCATAATCTCCACCTAGACTGAAAAAAAGCCTATTTTTATTTTGAAAATATACCATTACTGATGTGGAATAAGAAAAAAAATGATAATAAGGTTTATGGAATTTTCCATCCATCAAAATGCTATTTCATCATTGCTCTCCTTTGCCTGGGTATTCATCGACAATTCTGTTCTGGTTCTAGATTGGCACTGCTGTGACACCAAGAACCACATCATTCTGTGGCTAACAATGGACCTGGGGAGAGATCTGGTTCCAGGACATGATTATTTATTTTAAAATGTACATCACCAGAATCATCTGCCATATATATATATATACACACACACGCACACACACACACATACACACACACACATACATACATACACACACACATACACACACATACACACACACACACACACACACACACACACATTTACATTGGAGATTGTCATGATCCTCAATAGATCTTTAATCTCGACTACCACCATTCCCTGCAGTTCTATTCAAGCAAAAATATCAGAACGTGACTCACAAACACAAAGAACAGAATCAGAAAATTCTTCGTAAAACACAATTTCCATCAAGTTCCTTACCTGACACTCAGTAGTAAACCATCAACCAAAATGATGTTTCTTATACCTATTAGTAAATATCACAGTATAAATCTGAGTGTTCATAGACATTATATAAATTTTAAATGGAAAATCTAAAATCTTCCATTTATAAACCATAAAGTATCTTCATAAAAATTTGAGTACTTAGGCAGACTTAACTGAAAGAAAAATAGTTAACGAAAGCAATTTTCGTAAGATTTGTCTCTTTCCTTCAATTGTGCCCTATGTATTACTGTCAAATGAATAGTCTAACCTATATCCACTTGCTTTTTCTCAAATAGAAATGCTATCACCTTTGTAAAGAAAACCAAATTTTAGAAAAGAGTTGCATTCCCTACTAGTATTTGGATATGAGGTGACAAAAAATCTAATTATTATGAGCACTTAAGATCACTTGGATCTCACATGAAAAGTGCACACAATCTACTTTGTACTTCTTTAATTTTGTCTATGGATACTGGCAGGGCAAAGTTGATAACCAGCAAGTGGTGATATAATGTAAAATTCTATTTTCGGAGGAAAGAAAGCTGCCTTATAGCAATAAAAATTACCTACAATAATTTCAATTTGATAAAGTTTTGGGTTGTGTTTTCCTCCTCCTTATCTAAAAGAATCCAGTCTGGTAAAAAAAAATGTTGTTTTTTTTTTTTCTTTTCAAATTTAAACAGGAACCAGCTCAGTCAGACTGACACCTAATGGAAACTTTTATAAGAAAATAATTCTGCAAAGGAAATAAAGCAACGAGATAAGTAGTTAAACCACCTGAACCAAGGAAATCAAATACTTTTTGTTGACCATGAGATGAGTAGACGTTTCCTCTAGATTTCATCACTAGCATTTACAATTCTCCCACTCTAAAAAGTATTATTATTCATTTAGGAAGCAATTGCAGTCATAAGCTAAAGTACCAGTGGCAAAGAACTGAAAGAAATTGTTTATTTTTCAAAAGTTTTTCCTCATTCTTTTAACAAATGCTGGAGCATTCCATGTTTCATTTCCCAAAAACTCTGTCCCTAGGCCCACAGCTCCCTCTCCACCTTTTACACACTATTTAGTCAGCCCGCTTGAGGCTAACTTTCAAAGGATCACCTAGTTGCTAGATTTCTGTAGCTTCTGTTTTCCCAGTTTCCCAATAAAACAATGCCACCAGTAGACATACTGAATTTGGTTAAGTACCTAACAAGCGCCATGTGTAAAAGCCCTTCATCATCCACTGGCGAATCTCTAGAGAAAGAGGGTAATTCATGGAACAATGAAGAAGGAACAGTAGTTACATATTGTCTTGCTAGTGACAGAGTGGCGAGGGCAAAGATAGCATCTGCTTTCCTTCCTACTTGGAACTCTGGCTTCCAACGGCCTGGCCCTGGGAGCGTCTAAGAAGGGCCCCGGTCACCTTCCTGAGTGCCAAAGCCGGGCGTGTAGAGCCCTGGGCGCAGGGACGGGACCGGACGCGGCGAGGCAGGGACAGGGACGGGGGGAGTGACGTGGCGTGCCCCTCTCTGGGAACACAAGGCACGAGGAAAGGCGGACTCTAGTGGGAACGCCTGAGGGTGTGTCTGCTCCCTCCGGAGGCACCAGGCTCTCAGCGATCAGAGGGGCCCCTGCGAGCCAGCACCCAGTGGGTAAAGGGGCGTCGCGCTCGGGGAAGTCCCGGCCTCCAAGGGGCAAGGGGTCTGGGGCTCAGCCCAGCGGGAGCTGGTCTGGGAGCGTCGCGAGGGAGAGAGGTCAAAGGTCGCGCTCTCTCTCTTCGCAGGTAGCTTCAGTCTTCATAGCCCGTGCACCACCAACGGCCACCATGGAGGGATGAAACGTGATCGTGGTGTCCCAGGAGGTTCCGGGAGCCTGGCACCTTCTTGTCCCCAGCACTTTCTCCTCCCACCTTCCAAGCACCACCGCCGGGAGGAGGGACAGGGGGGTGGCCGAGCTCCAGGGGTCGCCGCCCGCAGGAGCTGGCGGGGGAGCCTTTGGGCGCGCGCCTTCCGCGGTGGGTCATCCCGTGCAGCTCCGTCTGGGGCATCTGAACCCCCGCGTCCCCCGGCGGTCTCCAGCGCTGCCCGCGCGCCGGGGGGTGTCGGCCGCTCTTGGCCAGGAGGGGACAAATCCGCACGGTTTATCGTCCATCAGCATGTGAAGGAAACGAAAGCTGGAAGGAGCAGGCAGGCGAGCCTCGCTCTTCCTCTCGTCCCTTCGAAGGAGCCCCGCGGTGGGGAACGTGCCTTGCGTTTGTTGGTGTTCGAGACTCGGCCCAGAAGCAGAGGCAGGAAGGACAACGCGGAAGCCGCGTCCCCAAGAAACTGGACGACCAAGCAGGCACTACCTGCCCCGCCACTTCCAGGAAGGTCCAGTTCGGAGCCACGCTGCAGCCCAGCCGGCTCCCACCGTGTTTCTCCACCCCTTGGCGGAGAGTCCGCAGAGAAAACAGGGGTTCCTGGGAGACCCTCCACACCTCCCATCGGGCGGCTGCGAGGGGGCCCAGGCTGCTGGCCCCCACCCGCTCTTCCGCCCCGGCCACCGCGTCCGGCTGCGGACTGGCACAGCCGGGGGTGGGGCTCCAGCACGGCTCGGGGCCCGCGATTCGCGAAGTCACGCGCCTCCGCAGCTTGCTGGGGCACCTTCGCCCGCGGACACGCCCTTTCTGCGGAGGCAGCCCCTCGCGACCCTCTGCTGCGCCGCAGCCCCTCGCTCGCGACTCTGACGCACTGCTCCAGGCCTTCCAGTCATTCTCAACTTTGGAGACTCGCCCTGTCCGCGCCTCTCCCCCCAGCCGCACCCCACACGGGCGAGGGGACGGCCAGGCGGGGGACGCCCCAACTCCCCGCCGCTCCCGCGGAACAGACCCCGGGTTTGCCCCGCCCCGACCCCCGCCCCTGCGCGCACCCATTCTACAGCCCCGGTCGCCGGAGGCGCGGCGCACAGAGCCTTTCTGGTGGGATGCGACTTCTAATCACTTAACGAGCGGCCGAGAGCGACAACACCGAGGGAAGAAAAAGATCAAAAAAGTGCTACCTTGGCAACCACAGGCGTTCAGAGGCCAGCTGGTGGGCTGGAAGGGGCGGCCGCTGCCTGCCTGCCGCTGGTACTCTCCTCGACTACGCGTATTCTTAAGCAATAACAACGTAATCCGTATTATCCACCCAAGAATACCCGTCACCGAAGAGAGTCAGAGGATCAAGCTGCTGCTGCCGCTGCTACCGCTGCTACTGCCGCCGCCGCCGCCAGAACTCTTGCTGCTGAGCCCGCCCCTGCCTGGGGCTGGGCTGAGCTTGACCAGGACCATAAATCCATAACTCGATTTCCCTAAAGAAGGATCCAAAGCTGTGCTCGGCTGCTTCCTGCCCAGATCCAAATGGCTGCTCTAGTTCCAATTCTGAAAGACAAATCACAAAACCAGTCACTTAATACAGAAGGGGAAGAGTGGTGTCTTCCCAGCGAGGAAGGGGGGACGTGGGAAGAAGGCTCTTTGGACACAGGGTGGGCGTGACGAGTAACCTTTAGTTTACCTGGTGCTCTCCCAGTGGCTTCCTCTGTCCTTGCTCTGCCTGGTGCCCCTCTGGTCTTGGCCAGACCACTCTAGGTGCTTTGATTGAGCGTCATGACAGCGAGCGAGCCCTGTAAGAGACATGCATAGTTAAGCACACAAATATTACAAATGTATTTGCCTAGATGGCTTTAAGAAGAAGTGAGGCTCACATAAAGATAGGGTCATGCATGGATGAAATTTTCAGCGGTGTGTTTTGGAAATGCATTTTCTCAAGCCCTAGATCACAGAAAATAAACACTAGTTTAATTTACTACTTGAAATCAAATACTTATAGATCTACAAAAATAAGCATCTCTCCTTTGAAGGCCTTAGAGCTATACAACATAATGATTTTTAAAGGGGAAAAAAGCTTCAAAGCATAAAATAATTAAACTCATTTTCCATAGTATCAAAACTCACCGAGTTTGACAAGCTGGTAGAGTTTTTATGATTTAAGCATCGTTTTAGAGGATCACAATGTGTGCTTCCATAGCCCACCTTTTTAATATACAGTATAAACAAATGTATTGCTGTGCGGTTGTTGTGAACACCTCTAGAGAAGAAAACCTTTGAAGCTCTGTGTTCATAAAAATTATTGTAAGAAAAAAAAACAATAAAAACTCATTTGCAAAGTGACTGTAATTTTTGCTTCCAGAGAGAGAATCTCTGTAATTCTTTGATGATCAATATGGCTCTTTCTGGAAAAGCTTTGTCTTAAGACCCTGCAATGAATATTCTGATATTAGGGGTTTATTGTTCACTAAATAAAACGGACACGTGCAACGTCACTATCCAAGAAATGTTGTAGCTCCATTAGAAAGTTCTCAATTTGTTTTTTCCTGTACTCTCAAATACATGGAAGTGCATCCATGTGAGTGGAATACGGAGGGGATATGGAAACATGGCAATAGACATTCTGATTCCTCAAATTATGTAACTGCAAATAGCTCTTCATCAAGGAGTAATTATATAACAGAACCTCTCCCACTACCACAACTCATCTCTAACTGACCTGGTTGCAATTTAGTGCACTTAGGCAGTGTTTGTCTTTCTTATTTTTTTAATATATCACTTCTCCAGATACACTAACTCATCATTTCCCTGACATGTTACTTACAAATAGAAAAATCATCACGAATTCTAGTTTTTATGAACGGTTGTTTAACATATAATATCTGATGCCTAGAATAACTCAAAAGAAAAGCAGCTTTGTCCAATTAATAGCCAATTTTAGTTTCTTTTAGATGACTCTTAAGTACACCTTTCACAAAAAGACCTATGCCAATTAAACAAATTAATAAGTACTACTTTCTGCCATTACCTAACATAGCTCTAAAGTGGAGCTTTCCTTTGGGGATGCTACAACCAAACATACATACATACATACGTACAGAGAGAGAGAGAGAGAGAGAGAGAGAGAGAGGGAGAGCTGACAGGTTCTCTTCAGCTTCAACTCTTAGAAACAAAAGCCCTTAGGGAAAGTAATGCAATAGTCTATGAGTAAAGTGTACATTTGCTTCTGAACTCTCCCATTTAAATCTCAACTAACATGAAAAGGAAAAAAAAGAAACACATTATACAGATAGATTTGGATTTAGTAAATTGAATATTCTTTTTAAATTCAAAAGGATTATCAAGTCATGTATGTATATACACCACACACAAACACACACATGCACATATAAATACACATACATACATATACACACACAATACATGGCATATTAGCATCATAGCATAAATACCCACAGAGCTTTTCAATGCTTTCTAAGTAATCTCCTTTAGTTTTGCTTTCTCGCAATTGAAATAACACACACACACAGACACACACACACAGACACACACACACACAGACACACACAAACACACACACACACACACACACACACACACACTGACCCACAGACTCACACGCTTTAAGAAACTAGAACAACGCAGCTGATACGCTTTCTTTCTAGCCGAGCAGCCGGTGCCAGCTCTGTCCCTACCTACCCAAACGCTCCACCAGCTTCAGCACCTGGAAGAGTGGACAGCTCAGCCCGGGCCGGCCGCCCGCAGCACTCGCCGCCGTGCTGACGCTCTGAGCTTTCTCCGAAGCTCTCCTGCTCCAGCGGGGCAGCCTGACTTACGAGAACACCATTTCCTACGAGACCACTGCCGCTGGGTGCATATTCAATTCAAACCTCCTTAAGCTGTCGGATCTCCCCCACCCATCCTCCCTCCCCCCTTCTCCACCCTCCACACAAAAACAGAAAAGGGAAGAAGCCCAATGCCAGCAGGGCGTTTGTTGATCAACTTACACTTTGCTTTTGGATATTTAGATACTGCTAGGCACGGAGGCTTGGGTCCGCATTAAGTACCTTTGTTCATCGACTCCCGCAAGCCATGTTTATTAGAACCTACATGTCTCTCGCGCCCCAATAACTGGAGGTGTGTTTTGAGGGCAGGGGGGCTTTCAGCACCTTTTGATCTGCCAAGGCCACCGCGACTGATTGCCAGTCCCCACTACTTTCCCACCCTGTCCCCCACACTCCAAAACCCATCCCAGTCAAACGCTTGGTAATTTGCAACCAAATATACATAAAGAAACGCGACAAAGCAATCGGTTTGAGGAAATAAGCCAATTAAACTAAAGCAGAAATGCTTCTGTCTCCCCCACCCCCTCTCTCCCCCTTGCCTCCCTCCCTCTCCCTCTCTCCTTCCCTCTCAAGTAAAAAGGGGGAAACACCAAGGAAAGGGAAAAAATCGGGAGGAGGGTGGTAGTCGACTCTTACAATCAATGGAAAAACACTGTACACATCTTTACTGAATAATACTCTTTCTCAGACAAAAAGAAACACATTTATGGATGTAAACATAGGCACCTTCTTCCACACATCCTACATCCTTTACGTTTGCTGAGGTTCGTCTTGTGGTATAGCAAAGTAACTGTCACAAATCCATCTCGATTGAAGTGCTTACCCTCTAAATCCAGGTTTCAAGCGGAACTCCAACTGTGTGTAGAAGCCAGTCGTCAGACGAGCGGCGAGGTAGGCGCTGGACAGCGGGAGCTGTTTCCCTCCGAGTGCGGGTTACAGTGTTAACAAGCCCTGGGAAGGGACCTCGGTGCCTCGCGCTGGCTGTGCCCCAGTGCCTTCGCGTGGTGGCGGCTGTTCACGCTTCCGAGGAGTCCCAGGCGATAGCCTTCAGCTGATGCGAGCTTCCAGAAAGGAGTGGGGAAGGGAAAAAAATCATCTAATGCAATCAAATCGATCTGATCTACACCATCTGTCGCCTGCCACTATACACAAACGTTAAAATAGGAAAACGGAAAACACTGACAGCCGGAGAGGGTTGGTCTGCAAAGAGTTCATTTTTAGCAGAGCATAATTGGGTATGGTCCGCGTACAGTTACAAAAGCTGCTGTTCACCATCCAGTAGTGGATCCCTAACATGCTAATGGTGGATTAATTGAGGAAGATCTGACGTGCAAGCTTCATAGTCTCTTATTCATGACTTCCCAATGGGAAAGGACCAATGCCTTGTGGGACTATGGTAACATACAGTCAAAAAGCTGCTAAGAAAATGGCTGTGTGTTCACAGCACCTCTCTCTGATAACAAACATATGTCGACTAAAACGGTTTAGTAGAATGGGGAGGGGGGTGTTGAGGATAAAATTTTCTTTCCTGGTATAAGCAGTCCCCATCTTCTTTCCTTAAAGAAAAGCAAAAAATAGATACCATATCTTTACCACAGTGGAAGGAAAAAGATGTTTAAAAAGGTTTTTATCAAGA
>PVJL010013708.1:0-31096 GCA_004026885.1 Lyroderma lyra
AGCTTCTTTATCCAGTCATCTGTCACAGGGCACTTTGGTTGTTTCCATGTTTTGGCCACTGTGAACAGCGCTGCGATGAACATTGGGGTACACAACTCTTTGTAAACAAAGGTTTTCAGGTTTTTTGGGTAGATCCCCAGAAGGGGGATTGCTGGGTTACATGGTAACTCCATTCCCAATTTTCTGAGGAACCTCCACACTGTCTTCCACATTTTAGTTCTTCTGCCCACTTTTTAATTGGGTTGTTTGGTTTTTTGTTGTTAAGTCTTATTAGTTCTTTATATATTTTAGATATTAGACCCTTATCTGATGCGTTATTTGCAAATGTTTTCCCTCATTCAGTTGGCTGTCTCTTTGCCTTGTTGATGGTTTCTTTTGCAGTGCAGAAGCTTTTTAGTTTGATATAGTCCCATTCATTTATTTTTGCTTTTACTTCCCTTGCCTTCGAGGTGAGGTTCATGAAGTCTTCCTTGAGTCCTAGGTCTATAAGTTTAGTACCAATGTCTTCTTCTATACAGTTTATTGTTGCAGATCTGATATGAAGGTCTTTAATCCATTTTGAGTTAATTTTTGTATATGGAGAGAGTTCACAGCTCAGATTCATTCATTTGCATATGTTTTTCCAGTTTCCCCAGTACCATCTTCTAAAGAGGCTGTTTTTTCCCCATTGTATGTTTTTTGCTCCTTTATCGAAAATTATTTGTCCATATTTTTGTGGATTTATTTCTGGGTTTTCAGTTCTATTCCATTGGTCCATGTTTCTGTTCTTCTGCCAGTAGCAAGCTGTTTTGACTATTGATGCTCTGTAATATAAATAGAAGTCAGGGAATACAATGCCACCAGCCTTTTTCTTTTTATGTAGTATTGCTTTGGCAATTCGAGGTCTTTTATGGTTCCACATAAATCTGATAACTCTTTTATCTATTTCACGAAAGTATGACTGTGGGATTTTGATGGGTATTGCATTAAATCTGTAGATTGCTTTGGGCAGAATGGCCATTTTAACAATGTTAAGTCTTCCTATCTATGAACAGGGGATATTGTTCCACCTCTTAAAGTCTGTTCCAATTTCTTTCAAAAGTGTCTTATACTTTTCCATGTGTAAGTCTGTCATGTTTTTTGTTAAGTTAATTACCAGTTATTTCATTCTTTTTGTTGTGATAGCAGACTCCCTCATTTCTTTTTCTGAGGATTCATTGTTTGTATATAGGAATGCTATTGATTTTTGTACTTTGATTTTTGTATCCTGCGACTTTACTATATTCATTTATTGTTTCTAATAGTTTCCTGGTGGAATCTTTGGAATTTTTTATATAAAGGATCATGTCATCCACAAATAGTGACAATTTGACCTCTTCCTTCCCAATTTGGACACCTTTTATTCCTTTCTCTTCCTTATTGCTGTGGCTAGAACTTCCAGTACTATATTAAATAATAGTGGTGACAGGGGACATCCCTGTCTTGTTCCTGATTTTAGGGGAACGGGCTTCAGCTTTTCCCCATTCAGTATGATGTTAGCCGAGGGTTTGTCATATATGGTCTTTATTATGTTGAGATACTTTCCTTCTATATCTATTTTATTTAGTGTTTTGATCATAAATGGATGTTGTACCTTGTCGAAAGCTTTTTCTGCATCAATTGAAATGACCATATGGTCTTTATCTTTGATTTTGTTTATGTGGTGTATCACATTGATTGATTTTCAAATGTTGAACCATCCTTGTGCTCCCGGGATGAATCCCACTTGATCATGATGTATGATCTTTTTGATACATTGTTGTATTCTATTTGCTAATATTTTGTTCAGGATTTTTGCATCTGTGTTCATCAGAGATATTGGTCTATAGTTTTCTTTTTTTGTGTTGTCTTTGCCAGGCTTTGGTATTAGGGTAAAGTTGCCCTCATAGAATGAGTTAGGAAGTATTGCTTCCTCTTCAGTTTTTTGGAAGAGTCTGAGGAGAATAGGTGTTAATTCTTCTTTGATTGCTTGGTAGAACTCGTTGGTGAAACCATCTGGTCTTGGGCTGTTGCCTTTAGGGAGATTATGGATAGTCATTTCAATCTCTTTGCTATTGATTGGTCTATTTAGATTATCCAGTTCTTCTTGGTTCAGTCTGGGTATAAGTTTCTAGAAACTTGTCCATTTCTTCTAGGTTGTTAAATTTTGTGGCATAAAGTTCTTCATAATATTTTCTTATAATCCTTTGTATTTCTGTGGTATCAGTGGTAATTTCTCCCCTTTCATTTCTAATTTTGGATATTTGTGTCCTTTCCTTTCGTCTTTTGATTAGTCTAGCCAGGGGTTTGTCAATTTTGTTGACTTTCTCAAAGAACCAGCTCTTCATAATATTAATTTTTTCTATTGTCCTTCTGTTCTCTAATTGGTTTAGCTTGGCTTTAATTTTTAGTATTTTTTTTCCTTCTGCTGACTTTGGGTTTCGTCTGCTCTTCTTCTTTTAGTTCTTTAAGATGGGATGTGAAGATGTTTACTTGTGATTTTTCTTATTTCTTAAGATAAGCCTGTAGTAGTATAAATTTCTCTCTTATTACCACTTTCGCTGTGTCCCAATAATTCTGATACATTATATTTTCTTTTTTTTTTTTTTTTTTTTTTGCTTTTTGGTATGTGGATAGTTCCCTAACCAGGAATCGAACCCAGGCCGCAGCACTGACAGCGCCAGCGCCGAAGCCTTAAGCCACTACACCATCAGGGAACTCCTACATTATATTTTCATTGTTACTAGTTTCTATATATTTTTAATCTCATCTTTTATCTGTTCTTTTATCCAGTCCTTTTTTAATAAGCTGTTTTTTAACCTCCATGTATATGTGTTTTTTTCTGCTTTCCTTTTACAGTTGATCTCCAATTTCAAAGCTTTGTGGTCTGAGAATACACTTGGTATGATTTCGATCTTCTTGAATTTACTGAGGCTACTTTTGTGTCCCAGCATGTGGCCTATCCTTGAGAATGTTCCATGTGCACTAGAAAAGAAGGAATAGTCTCTTTTTGCTGGATGAAGTGTCCTATAAATGTCAATTATGTCCAATTACTGTAATGTGTCATTTAGAGCTGATATTTCCTTATTTATTTTCTGTTTGGATGATCTGTCCAAGGCTGTTAGCAGGGTGTTTAAGTCTCCCACAATGATTGTGTATTTATCAGTTTCTCCTTTCCAATCTGTTAGTAATTTCTTTGTATATTTTGGTGCATCCTGGTTAGGAGCATATATATTAATTAGTGTCAAATCTTCTTGTTGTATCGTGCCTTTTATCATTATGTAGTGTCTATCTTTGTCTTTTACTATCTTTTTTAACCTGAAGTTTATTTCATTAGATATCAGTATGGCCACTCCTGCTTTTCTCTGAGTACCATTTGCTTGGAGTATTATTTCCCATCCTTTCACTCTGAGTCTGTGTTTGTCCTTATGGCTGAGGTGTGTTTCTTGGAGACAGCATGTGGATGGGTTCTGTTTTTTAATCCAGTCTGCTACTCTGTGTCTTTTTATTGATGAATTCAGTCCATTAACATTTAGAGTGATGATCGATATGTGAGGATTTCCTGTGGCCATTACTTACTTCTTTCTTTGTTTTTGTTTTATTTTTGTTTCTTTCTTGTTGCCCCAATTTTGTTCCATTTTTTCCTGATGTTTTGTTTCAGGTCGAAGAGCCTCCTTAAGGATTTTTTGAAGTGCTGGCCTTGTGCTGGCATATTCCCTCAGCTTCTCTGTGTCTGTGAAGGTCTTTATTCCACCTTCATGTCTGAAAGATAATTTTGCTGGATAATTTATTCTTGGCTGGAAGTTTCTCTCTTTTAAAGTTTTGAATATTGGATTCCACTCCCTCCTGGCTGGCAGAATTTTTTCTGAGAAATCTGATGTCAGCCTGAAGGGTTTTCCTCTAAAGGTTATAGTTCTTTTTTCCCTGGCTGCCTTGAGAATTGTCTCTTTGTCTTTAGGTTTGGACATCTTTAGTACCACGTGTCTTGGAGAAGATCTGTTAGGGTCCAGGTATCTAGGTGAGTTGTTTTCTTCTTGAACTTGGGGTTCCAGATCTTTCCATAGATTTGGAAAGTTCTCATCTACTATTTGTTTGAGTATGCTCTCTGTGGAATACTCTACCCCTTCTTCTATTCCTGTTATCCTGATGTTGTTTAGTGTCATGGAGTCAGATAGTTCTTGCAGAGTTCTTTCAATACTTTTGGTTCTGTATTTCCTCTCTTCTTTCTGAGCTGTTTCCATGTTCTGATCTTCGATATCACTAATTCTTTCCTCCATCTGGTTGGCCCAATTTCCTTTGGCAGTTATTTCGTTTCTCACTTCGTTTATTGTATTATTTATCTCCTGCATTTCCATCTCAATCTTCCTTATGTTTTGAATTTTTTTGTTAAATTGTTCCTTTTGTTCACGGAGTTCCTTTTTTATGTCATTCATCTCCTTTTTTATGTTGTTCATCTCAGCAGTGGTGTTCTGCCAGTATGTTTTCATTTCTCTCAGAGCCTTTAGAATGGCTACTTTAAATTCTCTGTCACTTCGTTCAGAAACTTCTAGGTCTAAGAAGCTGTCTCTGGATAAATTTCATGTTCTTTCTGAGGAGTTTTAGTTTTTACGGAATTCATCCTGTCTGCTGGGTTCTTCCTCTTTGACATGTGGGCGTTATGTTCAGTGGTAGTGCCCAGAAACCCAGATTGGTACTTTTGTGGTGTCTTGCTGTAGGGCAGACATGAGGTGGCACTGGGGGCCAAGTTTTGGGAGAGAGGGGGCTTGTTTATTTCTCATTTCTGGCCTCCTACATTTGGAGGTGGTACGCATGTATTGTTGTCCCTTCGCTTCCTGTAGATAGTTAGTTGGTTGGGGAGGCTGTATGAGAGGGGAGAGACCAACAAAAGGCACTCCGGGGCAGCTCCACCTTCTGCCCTATGCTAGGGAAGCTGGGTGATGGGGGCCGAGGCTGCTCCTATTGGCGGGGCGAATGCTATCAAATCCGCCTTTCTTCCCGGGCCTGCTTCCACAGCTAGGTGTTGGGGCAGAGTCTGCAGGCTCGCACTGCTTTTAGGACCCAGGGGCACGTGAGCAGTTGCTGGCACAAGTCCGGAGCTGTGGGTCTGACCCATTGGTAGGAAGGTAGCTGGCTGGCCTCTGCAGCGGGCTGGACCCGGAACTGCAGCCCTGTGTAGGAGCTGTGTGCACCTGCACTGTGCGTCCCAAGGGAGCCGAGAGCTGACCTGACTCTGCAGTTCAGAGTCCTCACTCAGCCCTGCTACCACTCAAAAGTTCCAGAGGCTGGCTCCCAAGCTCTGTCCCCAACTCACCGCTCCAAATTCCAGCTCCTCAGCCCAGCTCCTCCACAGTCTCCCGCTGTTCTGCCACTTTGCTAGGGCTTTTACTCTTTTCACCTCTTGGGCTTTGCCTCTTGGGCTCCCCCTCCCATGCACTGTGCTGCTCCCGGATAGTCAGCTGCGATCGGGTCCTGTTGCACTCCATCTCTGCTCCCTTCCCTCTCTCCCGCTTGCCCCCTTCTCTTCAACCTTCAGGTGTTTACTTGTGATGGGTGGATTTCTCAGCTGCCGTTTTGTTACTCAGGGTCCTCTTTCTTGGCTCCTGGGCAGCCATTCAATTGTGTTTGCTGGGAGAGGCTTTAGGTACCTCCTCTCCAGTCACCATCTTGCCCTCCTCTCTCCTTCATTGTTAAGAGTTGCTTCTTCGTGCTCATTATATCCTGGAGTGGAAGCAGAAGTGTGAAACCACTTTTTAAAGTAATAATTTAAAACCTAGAGGTTATATTGTTTACTTCCGTTTCCTCACAAATCAATAATCTCTTCTCACAATCTAGTTTCAACCATCACACACAATCCAACAGTTTAAAAGAACTGAATTGCATTGATTTTACTGATGCGTGGGAATGTTGTTGTAGTATCCCAATCCTGGAAGTCTGTTACTGAATTTAGTTTCAGTAAAACCCTCAACACCCCATGATCTCTCTTCTGTAGCCATGAATCAAAGAACTGGCCATTGTGGCGTAAAACTGCCTTCTACCATATCTCTGTTCTTGATTTGAGTTTTAATGTTGACATGTTGGGCACTTGGATTTCTTCTCTCAAATGTCGTATTATCACAAAAAGTAAAATTATTCTTATTGTGATGGTTTATACTTTACAAGCACACTTTCCCAAACTGAGGGTGTTGAGCCATCCCTGTCTGCCTCATCGCCAGAATCTGGTTATTATTTTCCATCCTTTTCTTCCATTTGCCTTAATCTACCTAAAATCCATATTTCCCTTATGCCAGTGTTGATACAGGTTTTATGTTAGCTGGTTTAGGGAAGTTAAAAGGGGAGGAGAGGGAAGGGGAAAGGTAATATCTTGTTTCCACCTCAAATATCCAGTTTTTCCTATACCCTTCCCCCCCCCACTGCACCCTTGGAGACACATTAGTGGCTGAGGTGTACTGCCCCATCTCTTCATCCCCACCCTGTAGAGACTCTTAAGACTTTACAACCACAGGAGGCTATGCATGCCCTTATAATTCTGTTGTGCTCCTTCCTCTGGGGCCCTGTCCCAGGCAGTCACTTCTGCTTCCTTCCTGTCTTGCATCCATTTCCGTGATCTGGAGCCTGTGCCATCACCACTCACTTAGAGTTCCTTAGTCTCCAGTCTGCCACCTGTACAGGATAGTTCCTCCTTCCATTCAAAATGTTGTTCTGACTTTTGAAATTATAACTGTGAATGGATTTCACTCACAATTAGATGCTGAGTTGATTTATATATAGCACTATAAATGCTGTATCGTAGACACACAGTGAGTTAGAGATGTTTTTGAGGGCTGGTCTGAGAACTTCGCCACAACAGATCATATTGTTTCTGTGCCTTCTGAGCTACAGATAAACGTTTGAACACAACCCATTTGTAAATAGATAATTATCCCCCTGTATTTTCTTTGCATTGTAAATGTCACTGTAGCATAGCCGCATTTCTCTGCACCACAAGTCAGAATCCATCTGACTTACCCAGGGAAAGGGACAGATGGATGGCACTGCTGGGATTATCTTGACTGTAAGCAAGAGACAGGGTATGTGAAGCATCTTTCCTCTCTCTCCCCATCTGTTTGCACTGATCAGAAGTCTGCATCCATGGAGAGATGTGGGTTCTTCTTCAGAGTGAACAGTCTGCTGAGCCTTTTGCACAGATGACTTTATTCTCATTATAGTACCTGTAGGAGCTGAGGTGGGGGGAGGGATAAACACCAAGAAGAGTGGATCCATCATGGAAATGCTTACCTGAATTCTACCCAGCCTCTGGTTTTTACTGTGAGCATAGCTGAAGGGAAGGAATAGGCCTTTCCAACCTTAGAGAGTTCTATTTAGATTATCAGTTGGTATAAAAGTACAATCCTGAGAGGTGACTTCATCTGGAGGCTTCTGTAGGAGGGTACTGGTAGCAGAGAAGAGAGCCAAGAGGAAATTAAATTGCAGGAGAAGGTAATTGGGTTAAGAACTACTTGAAACTTCATAGCTTGTTAAATGTAGGAATAGATGGATAATGGGAGACAGGCTTATGCTTTGAGATTTTTAAAGATTTGGATATTCAGCGGCCTGTTCATTCATTGGAGACGCCACATGTAATAGGCATTGCCAATGCTGGGGATGGACAAAGTTACACACATACTCCCTGCCCCTTCACAAGCCCCAGAGCCCAATGAGAGGGAAACTCGTGTACACAGACGATGACAGAACAGAGCCATGCCTTAATTAGACAAGTGGTACAGAGGAGAGAGAATTAGTTGTGAAGTGACATGCTCAGAAGTTATCAGGCCTTTCTGCGCTATCTAAGAGTTTGTAGTTTATTCTATAGAGCAAAACATTAAACAAAATGTTAAATATAGAGTTACTATATGACCCAAATATTCTGCTCCCAAGAGAAATGAGAAAATGTTTATACCAGCATTGTTCAGAATAGCCAAATGCTGGAAATAATCCAAATTTCCATCAGTGGATGGATTGATAAACAAAATGTGACATATCCATGCAATATAAAATTATTCACCATAGAAAGAAATGAAATACTGGTACATACTACAAGAGATTTCCCCTGAAAACATTATGTTGAGTGAAAGAATTCAGACACAGAAGACCACATATTGTATAATTCCATTTATATTAAATGTCCAGAACAGGCAAATCTATAGAGACAGAAAGATTATTGGTTGCCTCGGACTGCAGGTAAGGGAGTGGGTGGGGATGAGGAGTGATTACTAATAGGTGTAGGTTTCTTTTTAGAGAGATACAGTGCTCTAAAATTAGATTGTGGTTGCATAACTCTATGAAGATAGGAAAAATATTGGCATGTGTACTTTAAAATGGCAAATTGGCTTGTGAATTACATCTCAATAAAAGCCACTTATAAATAACCAAAATCAATATGACATAAACTCCATCCTTAAAAAAAAAAAAACTGGAGGCTGGGAGACTTATGAAAAGACTTTAAGACTTGCTGGGTGGTGATGGCTCCTGAAAGGAGGCTATGGCAGTCAGATAGGAGGAAAGAGGCCTGCTGGTATGTGTGCTGCTGAGGTGAGCACTGGAGGAGGCATGCCAAATTTGTTCAGGAAATGGCAATTCTTCAGGTCTAACCATTAACTCCTAGGGTTTTCCATTATATTTCTCAGGATTGTTTAATGAATAAGGTACTATGAATGTATTTATTTATATCATGGCTTTCCACAAAAGAATTCCACAGATTCTTTCCACAAAAGAATTTGAGGCAGCTATAGTATTTTTTTCATGTCAGATCTCTTTCCCACTTATGTACACAGTCAGACAATTTCATGAACTCATCCTAGAAAAAGTGCTACATACCTCATTGCTGACTATCACTACGGTCACCTTTGAAGTACTCCCCTTGGGAAGCTATGCGCCAGTGACAGCACCTAGTCCACCCTTCACAGCAATGTTGGAACTCTTTTTCTGGAATGGCCATCAGAGCTGTCCTCGTACCCAAAATCTGACAAGTTTGCAAACTTGCCACCGTGTGCTTACCTTGGCAACATTGTACAAACTTGGTGACACCTTACTGAGTTGTTTGGACAGTGCTGCCAATGTAAGTGCACGGTGGCCAGTTTGTGAACTTAATTGCCAGATTTTGGGCATGATGACAGCTCTGATGGCCATTCCAGAAAAAGAGTTCCAAAACTGCTTTGAAGGGTGGACTAGGTGCTGTAGTTGGTGCATAGCTTCCCAAGGGGAGTGCTTTGAAGGTGACCGTAGTAATAGTCAGCAACGAGGTATGTAGCACTTTCTCAAGGATGAGTTCACAAAATTAATTGTCTGATATAACGTTAAATCATATCCTTCCTATGTAAGACAAAAATATGGGCAGACATATTTGCCCATATATGGAGCTGGGACAGAGGCTGAGAGAAGGAAGACCTAAATCTTGCTTTTACTGTAAGATTAATTCTAGACAGAAATCTGAAAATTTTGTGTTTATACGTTTTTGACTATAGTCAACTGATTGCCTTAAAAGTGAATTAACAATTTGGCAATAATTTTCCAAGCAGGCTGTCATTAGTTGAGGCTAAACATTCAAGCATAATAACTGAAAGCATGTGACCCATTGCTGGGTGGGTGGCTGTCAGTGCAGAGGCCTAGGAGCCGGGCTGGTGTTATAGAACAGCTATGAGACCAAAACACAGCTGGGCCTCCAGCTGGTGGTGCAGTGGAATGTGCCATTACTATGAAAGCCTTTAGGGCCAAACCAAGCCAGGTAGGGCATCAGTCCCCAGACAGGCGAGGCTTGGCACCGGCTGGCAAGCCAGCCAAAGCAGGTGGCACTGAGTTCAGGGGCTGGGCTTGGACAGAGGTTTAGGGTTCAACTAGACACCAGGAAACAGGCAAGAGATTAGATCTGAATCAGGAGATTAGGAGTAGTGTTCTGGAACCTGAAGGGGCTAGTGAATTTATCACCCAAACATTTATTGACTGTTTACTACATGTCAGGCATAGCCCAAGGGTATATTGCTTTAACTCAGAATGGGGACTGTATGCTTCTCTGAAAAGGAGTCTGCCTGATTCTCATGCAGTTAATATTTTATTAAGTGCTGTGAATTTCTAGACATTTTTCTAAAGGATTCTTAAAAATTAACAATGTTCCTATAAGAAGGGTGACCAGCTGTCCCATTTTAAATGGGACAGAAAACAATGGTACTGTCCCATTTCAAATGGTACATAGGGTCAGCCTAGTCTCACTGGGCTAAATTCAAGGTATCAGTAGGCTGACCCTACGTGCCGTTGAAATGGGACAGTACAGTTGATTTCTGTTCTGTTTAAAATGGGATGTCTGGTCAGCCAACCTATAAGGTTATAATTTTTAAACACGTTAGTCTTTTTCAAGTTCATGGCTGAACCCCTTGAATTATGAATGTTTGCGGTCAGTAAGTAAATAGAGTTTATTAATAGTACATAGTGTACTTTGGCCTTTCCTCCCTGTTTAATGAAATCATTGCTCTGTGTAACCTCTACCCACAAACTAAATTGGACTGGAATTCATGAAAAAACAGCAGACCATATACTCTTATATAAAGTGGATGGATATAGTATCCTTCAGTTAAGTACCAAATTTATTCAAAATCAATCATGTCCTTTGCAGATTATTGGACAATAGAGAGATAGACACATGAAATGCTAAGAGTGAAATCTAAAAAGACCTTATTTTATTTGGTTAAAAATACACATGAGGACGATACAAGTACTTGCTTAAACTAATCTAGGTAAGCATCATGAAACATAAATGGGCAAAAGATATGAATAGATCACAAAATATGAACAGATCATGACTGTCTGATATACGAGGGGAAAATCCAGCCATAAATGCCTCTGTTTTTCATATTACATGGCTGGGTACTTTCTGGACAGCCCTTGTTCATATGAGAAAGTGAGAACTAGATAAAAGTTAAAACAAAAGTAAAAGATTAAGTCGCTATCATGGTAAAAATGATAATATGTTAACATTGGTGAGGGTGAGGTGAAATGACCATTTATGCTGAGTACAAAGTATAATTGATACAACCATTGTGTAAGGTAATTTGTATCAAGAGACTTTAAAATGTTTATGTCTTTTCCCATTATTTTCATTTCTGAAAACTTATTCTCAGAAATGCCCATGAATATTTACATCAAGAATGTTCATCAAAGTATTTATAGTAGTGAGTGAGTCGAAACAAAACAAATGTCTGACAATAGGAGACCGGTAAAATCATGCAGTATCTGTATAGTGGAATATTGTGTAGCAACTAAAAGTCATTTATTTATTCAGTAACTCTTAAGTAAAATCAGAAAGCCTATGCTATGAGAAAAGCTATAATTTTAATTGCAAAAATAATTATAAAGTTTACTTCTAACTTTCTATTAATATATAAAGATGAAAGATTGAGAGGATAAAATATTTTATCAAAGCATTTATGGATTTATTCCTTGGTGGTGGAATTATAAGTGATGCTGTGTTTTCCAGACAATCTACTTTGAAATCTATTACTCTTACACTCTGCAAAAAATATACATAACAATACTTGAATCACCTTGACACAATTAAAAAAGAAACTATGTTTGACTCCCTTAAAGTGACAGAACGTGGAGGTTGAGACAGACAGAATTCCAGGCGGGGATGCTAGTGCACTTCCTTCCTGCTTCCTAGTGCATCTGGAGAACCAAGAAGAAAAAAAGTTAAGGGTCGCTTTCTAAGTCTTGGCCAATTTTTATTTTAAATACAACTGGAGGAGACAGTAAGCCTGCAAAGGTGAGGGTTGTTTTTAGGAATGTGATCATCTTGAAAGGTTGGAACACAACTTCTTTGTGCCGTAAGTCCCACTTCTACCTTCATTATTGCAGGTATCCAGGGTGGAGGGAACAACTCAACACAAAGCTCCAAGTGGGTGCAGGTTTACCGTCATCATTTAGCTCTGAAGGACGGTGGCTCCAGGTCCTCATGGGTCTTTCGGGTTCCCAAACACAGTATGACAGAACCTGTGTTCTACTGACATTGCCCGCAGCTCTGATGTTCATCTCTCTCTCTTAATGGCATCTTACACTGCTTTCTAACCTTTTTAAAAATTCTCTGAGTACTCCTACGAGAGGGATAGGAGTTTTAAATGTCAGGAGGAAAGAGTACAAAACATCTCTTCTTCCTTCTTTTTAAAAAAGACCCTACTGTCAACAGTGCCTCTTTTTTTAGCCTGTCTCTCCCTTTTCCCTTCTTTCCTTAAAATATGTTTCGCAGTCGGTTTGTGAAAACTGTGTGAGCTGCAGCAGCCTCTCCTACATGGCCTTCCATCTGTAGCTTGGTCTGTATTATGAGCCATATATTTAGAATGCCTAAATGAGTAGTGTTCCATGTACTATTTAAAGACGAGCTGGAACGTTCGATGGAAGAGCAGGCCTATTGATCAGAATTGGCTTCTGAATGGTGTTGGCTCTTATCCTTGAATCCCAGAAGTTAGAGATATTTTGGGGACATCAAGTGAACAGATGATTTGTGAAGGCAGCTGGCCCATGTGCTAATTAGTCCATGGAAGCAATTGGTCATTTTCTGAGCTTGGAGCAGAATTTTGCTTCTGTTTGTGGCATTCAAGTTGTGGACAGAGGCTTGAGTTAGCACTCACAGGGCTAGGAAATGTGTGTACATGAATCATCACCGCTGACAGATAGCCGCTCAGCTTGGCTTCCCTAGTTAAAAGGTTCCCAGCAAAAAGGTGGAAGGAGAATTTTTATTTGTTTTTATTTAAAACTGGAAATATATACTCAACTCTGTTTAATAGCACTAGGGAAAAATGTTATCATCAAGGGAGCCAGAGAAAATCCAAGATGGGACACCTGATGGTGCAGCCCCCACTGACTTCTCCTTCATTGTGCGTGTGTATGGGAGGGGCTTCCACACACATCCAACACGCAATTCTCTGACACCAGCTGGGTGTCCTACCACCCGATTCAATTCTGACACCGTCTACCTGGAGATAGCACCAGACTCCACAGGTTCAAGGCCCAGTCCCACAAAACTTACCCCACAACCCCCTTCAGATGCCATTCACAAGTCCAGGTTATCACCTGCGCCTCTGACCGTCCAGCTACAGATTGGAGATTCTGATACCCCCCTACTTGGGTTTAATTTTCTAGAACAGCTCCCAAAACTCAGAGAAACATTTTACTTACTAGATTAGTAGTTTATTATAAAAGGATATGATAAGGTTACAAGATGAACATCTAGATGGAAAAATTACGCAGGGCTAGGTATGTGGGGTTGGGGGAGGTGTGGAGCCTCCACGTTCCCCACTCTCCCTGTACCTCCACCTGTTCACCAACCTGGAAGCTCTCCAAACCCCATACTTTTGGGAGTTTATGGAGACTTCATCACGCAGGCATGATTGAGTATTAACTCCCATTTTCATCCCTTCTCCCTTCTCAAGAAAATGGGCTGGGAATTCAAGCTTCTAATCATAACTGGGTCTTTCTGGTGACTAGCTCTCACCCAGGAGCCATGCAGGAGCCCACCCAGAGTTACCTCATTAAAACAAAAGACACTCCTATCACCCAGGAAATTACAAGGGTTTCAGGAGCCCTGTGTCAGGAATTGGGGTCTAAGACCAAATATTTGAACAAAAGATGCTCCTAGTGCTCTTACTACCTAGGACATTGCAAGGGTTTTAGGAATTGTGTGGCAGAAACCAGGGGCAGACACCAATACATGTATTTTCTATTATCTCACAGTGGGGAGAATTTATTAGACTATCCCATCCCTATGCTGTCTTCACTCATAAGTTTGGCTTTGGAGTCAGGCTGCCTGAAATTAAATCTCAGGTGAAACATTTAACTAATTGTGTCATGTGGACAGGGCACTTACCTCTCTGCCCCTCAGTTTCTCTTTCTGGAAAATAGACATTATTAATAATAATAATATATTAATAATAATGGGGTTGTTGCAGGAATAGATGGGTTAATATATGTAATGCTTTTATAATAGTGCCTGGCACAATAAATGTTGACAGTTACTATTTCTTTTTTTGTTATTAGTTGGTAGGCCTGAGGGAAGCATTTTCATAGCTCCAGAAAGTTTTTAGACCCCTTCCTTGGATCCTCAGACCCTCTTGATTTTCTCTAAGACACCGTTGAATAGTGGTAGGTTCATTTCCCTTTCTTGACTCATCAGTGTATCATTTAATATAAGCAGAATTACAGATTTTTCAGTGAAGGAGTTTTGAGAAGTTTTCTTCACAAAGTTAGAAATTGTCATCTAACCCAATGTTAATTTTACGTTATCAGTGGGCATATTTAAAGTATCTATAGGATATTCATCATAGTTTTTGTGCATACATTATCAGCTGAAGTGACAGCGTATCTCTTGGGAAGTGTATGATGAGAAGAATATTAGATCTGGGGTGAATATCAATATTTATTCACCTTTATTTCAGCACACCTTGAAAGGTGAGTTTTCATTCTTTATTTCTTTCTTTGGGTTGCTGTGTTCCATTCTAAAACCCCAAGCCTTCTTTGGCTAGAGAGTGCCAGGATTTCATGATTCCTACAATATTTTTCTAATTAGAATCCTGGTAGGAGTGGATGGCATGGCAGGATAGCACAGTTGGCATGAGAAAAGACACTTCCGGGCGGAGAACTACTATGAACAGCAGACATGCACCAGCCCCGTAGCCGAAGCTGCAAACAAATTTGTTAGGGCTGTGGCTTCTGGCCCATGGGAGTTTATGAACAGCTGAGTCTATCAAAGCCTGACCAAATTCTTGTCTTGAATATTACCCATTATTCTCATTGACTTTCCATTCATCATGTTAATTGCTATTAGATTCTAATTTCTCTGGCCCAGGGCTCATTTGTTTCTACCTTTGCACTTGGTGAAGACTCCTCCACAGTCTTGACATGTGCTGGCCCCTCCCTCCATGGCGGCCTGTGTCTGAGACCTCACTATCTGGGAGGCAGGGCATCCAGTGCTCTTTGGATCTGGCACTGGTTTGACTAAGTAAGAGCAGCAGTAAAAGAAACTCATGCTTTTATTTCTAGACACCATAGCTACTGCTGGGAGGTAAATTGGTGATCTCATTTGGGTGTTGGCTTTTGTGAAATGGTTTGTCTTTTTAAAATAAGACTGTATTTCAGGACCCACTTGATATCATAATGTTTTTAAAATGTTAGCATGATAGATGAGTCTTTGGGGCAGAACATGAGTAAGTGTTAAAGCACAAGCTCTCAGGAAAAAATTTAAGCTCCTTGGAGTTGTCAGCTTGAGAAAAAAATTGAGGTGATTCTTCAGAAGGGAAGTATCATATGAAAGTGTGAGTTGGCATCTGAATGTAGGTTAACTTTCTTCCCTCATAATAATAGTCAAAGGATATCTCTGCCTTGGCTTCCTGAGAGGACATGTAGTAAATCCCGAGATCCTGTCACACAGGCATTAAATAGTAGATAGCCTGTTTAGTTCCCATTCACTGAACGACCATACCGAGTGCCCACTAAGTGCCAGCACTGCCCTAGGCATTGGGGATCCAGAAGTGAAAACTCAGACACGAAGCCCAGCTCATGGAGTTTATGTTCTCATTGGGGAAGAGAATAAACACAAACCTAAATAAGCAAATTATATAGTAAGAGAAAAGATTATTCCCTTTATAGAGAGAAAATAAAGAAGTTTAAGGTGGTTGGGGCTGCTGGGGAGAATACTACAATCTTAAGACAGACTAGGCTTTGTTGAGAAGGTGACAACTAAGAGAAACATAAAGAAGGTGAGGGGGCATTCATATATCTGGAGGGGGAGGGTTCCAGAGAGAAGGAGCAGCTGGTGTGCACTGATGGAAGAACACATGCACCAGTGTGCTGGGGCAGAGTGGGAGAGAGAGAGGAGGAGGAGATGAAGTCACAGAGGGGAGGGGCGCACCACGTGGACCATTGTGGGGACTTCGGCTTTTACCCTCAGTGAATGGAAGAGACCCTGGCTGGTTTTAAGCAGAAGGGTAACGTGATCTGACCCACATTTAAAAGGATTATTTTGGTTGCTGTACTGAGAGTAGACTGTGGGAAGTCAGGATAGAAGCAGGGAGACCATTAGGTGACCATCGCAGTAACCGGACAGCAGATGGTAGTGGCTTGTGCCAGAATGGTGGCTGTGGATGTGGTTAGCAGCGGTCAGATTCTACACACTTTTTGTGGGTAGAACCAGCTTGGTTTGCTAACGGATTGATGAGAGGAAGAGGAATCAGAAATGACTGGGGAACTAGAAGTGTATATTACTATTACTAGAGATGCAAAGACTCTGGGTGGTGTGTGTGCGCATATGCGCATGTGTGCGTGCACATGTACATGCTAGGGGAAGAGAAGGGGTGTGTTTTGCTACTTGCAAATGCCTTTCAGATGTCTAAAGTACATGAAGCTTGTTTTTTGAGAAAATTATAAGAAACATTCTGGTAATAGATTTCCTAAAACACACACACATGCACGCACACACTAACACACACACACACACACACACACACACACACACACACACACGATTTGTCCTTGGAAGGTAGACCCTTATATAACTGATGGTGGGGATCATTGGTTGTTGAGTTGGTGAGAACATTTTTAGTAGTATGGCAGGGTAGAAATAAAATCGCAATGGATTGAGGAAGGAAAGGAAGTGGAGTCCTTGCATATAGACTGCAGGTTCTGGAACTGCTCTGTCTAGCATCGTAGCCACTCACTGTATGTGGCTATTTAAATTAAAATAAATTAAAATGATATAAAATTAAAAATTGCTCACTTTTACTAGCCACATTTTAAGTCCCCAGTTAGCCATTTGGCAAACATATTGAGAACATTGCCATCACGGTGGGAACTTGTATTTGATAGTGCTGATCTAGGTGCTTAACAGTGAAGGAAAGGAAGGAAATGGAGCAGTAGCTATTGTGAACCTTGTGCGTATGTATTCAGGGTGGCTGTGTGTGTGTGTGTGTGTGTGTGTGTGTGTGTGTGTGTTTAATGAGAGATATAAGACATATGGGAAAAAGCTCATGTGAATACATGTTTGCCTCTGTATGATCCGGTGGCTGTAGTGTATGGGAAAAGATCCCCAGCATTTTTATACCCTTAGAAATTATTTTAAATACTTCTGGATGTGTTAAACTTTACCTAAAAAGAGAAAATATTGTATCTCCATAATTTTTAGCTTTGCACATAAAGAAAGAGTTAACACATGTTTGTTAATTTAAACTCTGAATTGCTATGGGGCATCAATGGTCCAGTGAGGTAATAATCACATAGGAAACATGCTGAGCACTTTCGGTGATCCAGCCACTGTGCTGTGCACTGAAAATATAGAAATGAATTTTGACCTTAAGAATGTATTTATGTCCCCAATGTTATGTTCTCTTCTCTCAGGGTGGTACTAAAGTCCACTTGGGTGTTGCCTTGTGCTGTAATTTGGGGGTCAGGGGAGCTGGGGTGGCCTTGTTGAAGTCTTCAGCAGGATAGTTAGCTAGAGATCTGTGATGTTATATCCCCAAATACATTGCAGTCCCTCAGGTCACACCTGTCCACATGTGTTTACTGCTAAGTGCCTCCCCATTTATTAGCTCCTAGGGTGTAGCAAAGATTTGAAAATAAGATCAAATCCCTACTCTAGTTGGGAAAATGAGATATTGTAAACTTTGATAAAAACAAGACAGTGATTAAGAAGGTGCAGACTGTGAGGGCAAATGTCCAGGGCACAGAAGGGCCCAGTGGCCTGGAGTAGGGGTCAGCAGTGCTGTGTAGATGAAAGATGTGACAACAAAGAATTGTGATTTTATTAACCACACATGAGAATCTGTTGCATTTTAAGGCTAGTGTCTGATTAATGACAGCCTTTATTTTTTATCTTTTTAAAATTTATGGGAGTGACATTGGTTAGTCAAATTAAATAGGTCTCAAGTATACAATTCTGTAATACATCATCTGTGTACTGCATTCTGTGTTCATCACCCAGAGTCAGTTCTCCTTCCATCACCATGTACTTGACCCCTTTTTCCCCCTTCTACCACCCCTTGCCCCTCCCCTCTGGTAGCTACTAAACTGTTGACTGTGTCTGTGAATTTTTGTTTGTTTATTGCTTTCAGTTTTTTATCCTACATATCAGTGAAGTCATATGGTTCTTGACTTTCTTGTCTGACTTATTTCTCTTAGCATAATAATCTCAGGATCCATCCATGTTGTCACAAATGGCAGTATTTCATCTTTTCTTCTAACTGAGTAATATTCTATTGTGTGTATGTACCACAGCTTCTTTGTCCAATCAATATTGAAGGACACTTTGGTGTTTCCATGAATGTCAGCCTTTAAAACTTGGAAAATGAACTCTAACTTGATGTTTCCAGCACCGGGGAACATTTTAGGTACTTGGGCAGGGAAGTGCTCTGATGGAAGAGGAGCTCACTAAGTGCATGGACCTAGCATCACTGACTAGTGTGTGAGATCAGAGAAGCAGAAAGCAGGGGTGGAATGCATTGATTTTGCCTGTGCTGATGCTGTGTGAAAACTTCAGTGTCACTAATTAAGAGGAATAAAAATTCCTCCTTTGTCCTCCCAATGTTGTCAGTGTTGCTCCTAATCTCACAGATAACTCACTGCTGGAGTATAGTGGGGTTGTGAAACAAGGAGAGAAACAAGCCCCTCTTTATAAATACCCCTTTTACTCCTCAGTGTTAGACACTATAAAACATTAAGTTAGTCAGAGAAATGGAGATTCCCAGTGATGCTTCAGTGTCTGTGCACTTTGCTAGGTGTATATAAAATACACTTCTTGTTTCCTAATTGGAATTTAAGAGGGAGGCAACTGAAATATGCACTGATATAGTTATTGATAATGCAAACTAAAAATAAGCCTACCTACCACATTGAGAAATATTCTTTTTTAAAAATTTTTTTATTACATTTTACTTACAATATTATAATGGTTTCAGATGTACAGCACAATGAGTTATTTATATAATTTACTAAATCCTCATTCTGAAACATTTGGTTCCCCTTAACACCATACATAGTTATTACAATGTTGTTGAGAGAATTATTCTTTTAGGGCTCTGTTACAAAGAGGTACCTGTCCTTCCATTGTTTATATCACGCCTGGTCCTTTAAGAGTCCCAGTGTGCAGGGAAATGTTCTTTCCTAGAGATAGGCATTGGTGTGATTCACAGACAGGAATTTTTTTATCTGAGTCAGGAAGTGTGTATATCCCTCAGATCCCTGATAAATCTCACAGCTTCTGAGGGTACTTGATGTACAACATGAAGAGTTCTATCTGTTCATGTTTTCTGTATCTGTATATGCACAGATATCCCTTAATTCTGGATATTTGCTTGGTTATAGCAGTACTTCTTAACACCTTTTGAACTATATTCCTTTTGTGCAACAGCAGATTTCTTCATAAGCCTTAACTATTACAGTTAAGATGTCATAGCATATGAAGGAGAATAAAATGGAATTAATGAGAAAAATGAAGCATGCAGTATTTTACATATCATAATAATGGAAGAAGGGGAAGAAGAAATTCAACTATATTAAATTATTAACATTGATAAAACCAAAGGGCACTTGGACCACTATCTCACAAATGACACCTTGAGAACCCTGGTTCTCACCATGAATTGAGTCTTCCAGTTCCCTGAGACCTTTGCACCGTGGTGTACCTAGAGAATAGACTCTCATACAAAGGAGGACAGAGTCCCAAGTCTTTTTCTTTGTTGCTGTGGTCCTTGAGGTGTCTTATTCTGTGTCAGTGACAGCTGTGATGACCACACTCTTTACTGGAATGGATGGGGCTGTGGGCTCAGAAGACAAGTCTTACACAAGTTTTCCAGATGGGTCTCTGTCACAAAGTATAGCATTTTCTCGTATCTCTTCCCAGTTCTGTCTCTTCACATCATAACAACCCACATCTCATAACAGCAGCCATTCATAAGACCATTGCCATTTGGCTAATACATGTTTATGACACTGTCAAATAAGCTGTTCTCCAGGCACCCATGATTTCCCCGTGCTCCCAATATTATTTCCTCTCCATGTTCTTAAAGAAATGCCTACCACCCAAACACTAACCTAAACTGGATTTTATATAACAGGGAAAACCAGGACCTACCAAGATCATGGCTGTCACACACATGGCAAAGATGCACAGTGTACTTAAAGGTCATTTTAAGGAGAATGACAAGAACAGAGGGCTCCAAGCTCTTCTCATTTCTATGTTGTTCACTCCAGTTTTATTTGATTATTTGCTCTTCAAGGGATAAAAACGTCTGTCACGTTAGACTTCTGCAACATTAATGCTTCTTTACCAATGCAATTTAGAGTAATGGAGCATTTCAGTGGTGGAGAGAGGGAAGGCATTATTTTTGTCGTTACTTAACTCCTAGAATCATTCCAAAGAGTACCAGTGCCCCTTTACTGCCTGCGAATGACTTTGCTTCCATTTGTGAATCACTAGACTGTGGAAGCATTGAAATCACGTTCCCTAAAGCAGTGCTTTCCAGCCTCGGCTGCACATTACGATCTCTTGGGGGAGTCCAGGCTGCACTGCAGACTAATTACATAAGAATCTCTGGGGTGGGACCAGGGCAGCAGTATTTTTAAAGCTCCCCCAGTGATTGCAGTGTGCAGCCATGATTATAAATCATGACTTTTTTAAAAAATCACAAGATATAGAGGTGGGATAGCCTTATAGGTAATAGTTTTCAAGCCTGTGCCTGTTCAGGGGGTGGTCCCTGGAAATTGTGATACTCTTTGTGGGACATCGTGAAATGTATTTGCCCTTCTTTGGGGGAAACCGAAATTTTTTCTCCACACTCCCAAATAATATGCTAGTTAACACTTACTGAGTGGTTAAAATATTTTGTGTTATTAAGTACTACATGTACTTCTATCCTCACAACAGTCTAATGACATGGCTTTTTATTATGGTCATTCTTATTTTATGAGTGAGGACACAAAGGCAAAGAAGGTTTCAGTGGCTTGCCTAAGAGGACACAGCTGGAACTTGAACCCATACACCCTGACTCTGAATTCTGTTCTGCTTTCCACTGCCTCTCAGTCCATGCAGAGAGACACCGATTCATTCAACAAATATTTACTCAGTGCCTATAATGTGCCCAGGACCACTTATACTTTTATTGCTATGAATGGCTTAACAGATAACAGACCTGTGTATCACTGTCAGAAAAATGAATTAAAATCAATGATTTCAGAATAATTATTCTTGGTTTGATGTCCTATAATACCTACTCTTCTATATCTAACAACTTTTTATAGCATGGTAACTAGTTGAATGTAGTTTTTAAGTTTTCTTTGAGGCTCTCTTTAAACCCATGGATTATTTAGAAGTGTGTTTAATTTCCAAGTGTTTAGGGATTTTCTTCGTTTTTTGTTATTGGTTTCTACTTTGAATCCAATATGATCAGAGGACACACTCTTTATAGTTTCAATTCTTTGAAAATTGTTGGTTTTATATCCCAAAATATAATGGGTGCTTGAGAAATATGTGCATTATGCTATTGTTAGGTGAAGTATTCTATATATGGTGATTAGGTTTTGTTGGTTGATTGTATCACATCTTCTACATCCTTCCTGGTTTTATGTCTAGAAGTTGTATCAGTTCCTGACAAGGGGATTGAAGTCCCCAACTATGACCGTGGAGTTGTCTATGTCTCCCTTTCAGTTTTAGCAATTTTTGTTCTATGTATTTTGGAGCTCTGTTACTCATGCTTAAACATTTAAGATCATTATTTCTTCCTGGTGGATTGATCCTTTCATTGTTTTATAACATACTTCTTTGTTTCTAGTAATTTTCTTTGTACTACAGTCCTATCTTATATAGCCAATTCTTTTTTTATTGTTTGTATGATATATCTTTCTTTATTCTTTTTCTTCCAATGTACCGATGTCATTTGTTAAATTTGAAGTGACTTTTTTGTAAACAGCCTGTAGTTGTGTTGTTTATTGGTTTTTTAATCCATTCTGCCAATCTCTTTCTTTTCATTGGTATAGTTAGACCATTTAGACCTAAGGTAATTATTGATATGTTAGAGTTTATGTCTCCCAAATTAACTGTTTACATTATCAGGGTATATTTTTATTTTATAGAGTTTAACAAGAGATTAAATTAAAATAACTATTAAGTGGATACCATACCAAGGGGGTTTTTGTTTATTTGTATGATTTTATGGCAAAAGAAAGAATTTGATATCATCCACTTGAAAAGTTTTCTAGGCTAAATTTATTGCAGCCAGCCATGCTCAATTGTGTGCAGTTTTGAGGGTCTCAGCTGCCCATTTGTCTATGTGTTTAGTGGGCCTAGAACTTTTCTCTGAGGAAAATTTTAGTCCTATCTGGGGAACTCCCTTTGCCCAACTCCATGCAGAGGTTGGGTGACCTTATGTTCTTGTCCAATGTGTCGTAAGAAGATGCCAATAATGCCACAAGCACAGTAACTGATGTTTGCATCTACTCTTAATGTACATATGTAAATATGTAGCATTATATGTTTATATATTTACATGGCATTACCAATTACAGTTATTATTGCTGTGTTAAAAATTATTCCAGAATTTAAGTGCTTGAGATCATCATTTTCATACGCTGATGAATTCTGTGGGTCAAGAATTCAGGAAGAACACAGTGGGGGTGGCTTGTCCCTGTTCCAGCATGTCTGGGGCCTCTTCTGGGAAGGCTAAAAGGCTAGAGGTGTCTAAACAGCTGGGGACTACAATTATCTGAATGCTCATTCAGTCACAGATCTGGCAGCTGGCCTGTGGTGATGTGAGGACCTGGAGGCTACATATGGCCTATCCCTTGGAGCGTGGCTTCTTCACAGCACGGCACACTCGGAGTACTTGAACTTTCCTACGTGGCAGTCTGGGCTCCAGGAGATAACGTTCCAGCAAACAAAGTGGAAGCTGCATCACTCATATTCGAGGGGAGGGGACATAGGCTTTTCTCCCTGACAGGGACACTGTCAGATAATTTTGGGAGTCATGATTTACTTGAGAAAAAATATTTAGGGATTTCTACCTATAAAGGTTAAATATCACCTATTCTCTAAGGTTAAAAAATTTCTTATATTAAATTGTCATCTGCAAACTGCATTTGTAATGGACCACATTGTTTCGATATCTTAAGGAATTGTTTTTATACTTTAGCAGTACAGCCTCAGTCTTATGTTACTGAAGTTACTGTAAGAATTTTGTAGAGGCAGTGGCTCTCACCATCTGAAGATTATGATTGTGTTTCTTTTATTGTTATTTCATGGACACAGTGCATCGGGTATTATCTAGTGCCTGTGTTGTACAGTTGGGGAAACTGAACTTTGAGAATTGACTTTGTCCAATGTAATTGAGCAAGTTAATGGTTAAGTAGAGTTGAAAATCAGGTCTCCCTCCTGGGCCAGGCAGTCTCTGTAAGAACTTTCCCTAGCTTTGTTACTGAAGGTATCACTGTACGACTTGCCCTCTCACAGGGGATTAGCGTCACCGAAACACAGCTCAGCATTCTGAACAGATTATTATGATAAAAAACATGTGTCTGCTGGGTTGACAAATCTCATAACTCCCAACAGCCAGTATTAAAGCTGTTTGCTCATGTACTTTTCACCCCAAAGGAAAAACACTTTTTACCCTCTCATTATGTGTTGAGTTTTCCCTTGAGGATCAGGTTGAGTGAGGTGTGTGTCCATGTTCAAGTCTGTGCTTCTAAGGACAAGGAGAAAGTGTGGCATAGAACTCATTCTTCCAATTGAAAGCTAATCTCCACTATTTTATTTTTTCAAAACTTTATTGTGGTTTGACACATTTGATTATAGTTTATGATTTAGATCGTTACATTTTAGCTATAATGATTGTAATAAAAAAAAAAGAAGAAGGAGGAGGAGAAGAAAGAAAGAAAAAGAAAAAGAAAACCCACCAACCAATATCTAACCAAACAAAAACCTATGCGGTGGCAAATGGCAGGACTCCCAGCCTGACTCCCGAGGCCTTCTGGAGACGTGGAACCTGCCTGGCCCTCAGCCGCCTGTGTTGGCATATTCTTCCCTGGCCCCTGCCCAAGGCTTCCTGGGTGTCTGTTGTTTTGTGAATGTACCACATGCTTCCTCTATACCGATGGTTCCCAACCATTTTCCACTTGTGTACCCCTTTTAAAAACTATTTCTAGAAATTGTACCCCTTGTTTTTAAAACAGCTGTTTTTAAATACACTCTTTTCAGTGCCTATCTTAATGTACAATAGTGGAAATGAGGTAATAAGTTAGGAAAGAAAAGTTACTACACTAAAAGTACAAATCACAGATTTAATTTTACAATATTTATAACAGTGAAATGTTGATGATGATCAAGTATTTAAACATAAAAAAACTACTTGAAAAGAATCATGATTAAAGTCAACTCACTTTTACTCAGTCAGTAACTAAACTGATCAAACAGTTTGGCCACGGATTTATTTATATATTTGGAAAAGTTCTAGAAACGTCACAATTCGTTTGTTCTGAAACTCTGTGTGATAATTGGTAGAAGAGCAGTTTGGGGAAGGGTTCCTAGCCACGCCCTCACCAATCATCATTCACTGATGTGACCTAGTTTTGAAGTGTCTCCATTAATGGTGATTCAGACTTAACATTAATGTTCCATAACTAACGTTTTGCATTTTTTTTTACTTGTTTTTTTCCCCAATACTGACTATACTTCGCGTACCCTTGAACAGCCCAGCATGTATCCCTCCACCACTTGGGAACCTATGCTTTATTCTGTTGTACACTATTTCATGTGTTGGTCAAGCTGCCTGAAAGAGAGTTCTTTTTGCCCTTTCCTGCTGCAGGCTTCTCCCCCTCTCCTCTGATACTTGCCTCTCCTGGGCAGCCAACCTTAACTCTCCCAAGCAGAGTTAGGGGTTTCTGATCAGCACTCCTGGTTCTGACCTCAGTGCTGTGGCTGCTCATTTCTGTTTCTGTGTCCTCCCCAGCAGGCCCATGTTTTATTTTCTTTATTTACTCCAGTCTCTTACTACAAATGGAAGATGCTTATTGAGGGATTGTTGAATGAATGAATGAATGAATGAGTGACTTAATGGGTTAACAGAAGCATAGCCCATCAACCACTATCATCCTTCCTTTACCTGCTGCCCTTATGGCCCTAGAATATTTGCAAGAAATGATACATTATTCAGATTTCATGTAAAATACTGTCAGAGTTTGGGCCATAACTCCAAACTGTCTCTGTAGTACGATATAGGTGTTCAAAGATCCCCTCCCCCCAAAAATGATGGGGGTCCAAAAGTGTATTTTTCATGTTGGTTTTCCAGGTTGGTGTGAGCATCAGTTCCTCTCTCTGTTGGGACCACCATAGAAGCAACCGGGACAGCAGAGCCAGCTTTGTCATAGTGTGTGTGTTTAGCAGTCATTTGGTCATCAGAAACTCAATTGCCTTGGACCATTATTACTTATACTTATTATAATGGCTTGTTTTTTATTTTTGCTATCTAACATTTGTACCAGTTTGGAGTAAATCAGTGGTTCCCAAAAGCTAATCCTCAGACGTAATTTAATAGGTTTGGTATGAAGACTAAGAATCTGTATTTTCTAAAGCTTGGCAGTTTTTACTGGCATAGACAAATACAGGTGAACTAGTGTCTGTTATGGCAGAAAAATGTGAGCTATATTCTATGCCTTCGGATTCTCTTCTTGCTCCTCAGTTTGCTCTGGCTGCTCTGGAATTCAGAGATTCCACAGAAATACACATCCCACTGCAGATGTCCAGCTATTCGGTCTCACAGCCTATTTGTGAAGCTGAAATGAGTTCTTAGCACTGGCTAATTACATGAGTTAGTGAGATGAAATAAATGCCTAAAATAAATGCAACTTATGATTTTCTTCGAAGCACAAAGCAGTTCATTTTGGTGCTTTCAACATATACTGTGATTTGATTTTTAGGATAAGAAAGAAAGAACATGGAGTCATTCAATATCTTGTTTAAGGTGTTATCATTGGGGTTAGACAGGCGTTGGCCAAGCAGAGAGGCTGTCAGGAAAAGCCAGGAGACGGCATGTCTGGCCATCCGTGGGAAGGAGACTGTTCTTGTTACGTTATTGATTGGGGGATGGTGTAGGTGTGATAAGGGGCAAGGTTGTGCTAGCCAGTATGAAGAGGCGGTCCGATAAAAGGACACGGTATCTGATACAGGGCTATAGGGTCAACAATGTAAAATTTTCAGTTAATAGTATACATTAAAAATGGGTTACTCAAGCAACAGCTAAAAACATCCTATTATAATGTTGCTAAAAATTTGCCTTGACTCAAGTATTTTGTAAGCTAGTTTGTATGTCATCAGGAATTCTACCAGAATATCAAGAATCCTCACATCTCTGGATCCACTGTGACAACTTTAAGAAAAAAAATGAGTGATTGGATCCAGCTTCTGAGCATATTTAATGCAGGTGCTCCTGAGCCCTGACCTGTCTGACCAAGCGCAATAATACATTAAATGGCTAATGGAGCAAAGTCGGATGACATCATAATAGTAATGACCGTTATCATAAATGCTGTTGCTGACATCACTGAGTACTTCCTGTGTGCCAGGCTTGCATGTTTACATGTATTAACTTATTTAATCTTTACTGTGGCCCTATGAAGGAGTAGGTATTAATCTCATTTTTTAAAGGTGAGGAAATTGGTATCAATGAGTCAATCAATATATTAGTCTTCAAAGATGAGTTTTAAGACTGGCTTCTTATATACTTTGTGAAGTTGATTAGCTTTCTGAAGTATATTTATTGATGCTTTTCTATCTTCAGAAGTCAATCTCAAAAAGAATAGAAGAACAGAAAGGAGAGTTATAAACATCCTTTTAGTGGTAAAGTTAATTTACCTTTAAAGAGCTTGACCATGACATGCACTTAAATTCAGTCATTATGCCCATTACTCTGTGAGGGTATCATTTGTAACCTTGAACAAGTTATTTACTTCTGTAAAAGCCTCAATTCACTGATCTGTAAAAGGAATTGGGTAGGTGGTTACCTTTTCGAAAGATTTTTTAGAGTTAAGATTATATTTGTGAATGTGGTTTGAGAAACAGACAGGAGTTGGGGTCATGTAAATACAGTAAGGCTTTATGTCCTCTATTTTGATAATAAGTTGCCTAAGGAGTTGTGCATGGATGAGCTTAACAACTAACAGTTAACCCAAGACAATAGTGTGAACACACATCCTTGCTCTTTGACCTTTTAACTCCTGCTCATTGCTGCTGCCTGTATCTTAAATTTTCTGCTTCTCCACAGCATCCTGAATGTACTGTCCCACAGTGTTTTGAGAGGAAGTCTCACAGCTGTTCGGAAACATACCCTGATAATGGCTGCTCTGACTTCCCTTCCTCGGATGTTTGTTCTGGAATCCCTACAGAATTCCCTACTATAATATCTTAGTCTCCACCACTGCTGTGTAGCCTCTTTAACTCTAGTTAGTCCAGGTTCACATCTAGTCTGTGTAATTTTTCACTGTTGGTTTCTTAAGGTATGGTATGGACAGAGATAGAATTGCTATTTCTTCATAGAAGCCCAATATCCTTGAAGAATAAGAACTCGTGCTGAAAACGATACCTGTGCAGTTGGCGTCTTGAGCAGCACATCGTCCGGTCTGGTCAACATGGCAGTGTTGGGAGAGAAAGTGCAGAGGCCTGATTTCCAGGGCAGCCACATCCTGGACCTGTTCATCTCCTGGAAGAGCCCCACTTTTTCATTAAACTTAAACATCTTCCAAAATCCATTTTTGCCCACGACTTGGCTTATTTCTGTTATTACTTCTGACTTCAGTGTCTTTGTTGTTTATTTTCACTTGAACTCATTTTGCGTCCTCGGACCCTGCCTTTCTTCAGGCTTCACTCCTTCTCCTCTTGGACCCCATTATGTCTTCCTTCAGCCACTTTCTTCCCAATGCTCTCACTTTCTTGCCCTCCCCAGCTGCCCTGCAGAGCCCATCCTCAGGTCAGTGAGTCTTTTCTCTTCCTTTCCGTGTTCTTCATGCTGCTAGTGGGAAGTCATTGGGAATGTCCACGTTGATGTCAGTACGCGTGTGTGCTCTCTAGCCCAGCTGTGCCTCTGTGCCGTTTTGTAACTCCTTTCCGCATCCTTACCCTGCTGCATCTGCCCTTCTCCACTGCCACCATCCCAGACCCTCAGCACTCCTCTCAAAGCCTGTGCCCCGCCCTGAACCCTCTCACCCTCATCATTGTTTTTCTCTTCACGGAGAAATGATTGACACTGATTCTCGTGCCTTTCTTTGGCTCCTTGCCTCACACCTCACCATTGATACCCCTGCTCTCCTCCATCCTATTTCTCCTCCATCCTATTTCTCTGTCCAAGACCAAGTCCTTCCCTGGGGGCAGATTCCACTCGCTTCTCACTTCCTCATTCCATCGTGTATCCTCATTATCTGTTCCTATTTGCTCCTCCCTCTCAGTGTATGAAGGACCTGTTTCTTTTTCCGTCTTAAACAAAGAAAACACTCAACTCTAAGTTCCTCTGGCGGCTACTCTCTTGCATTCATTCCCTTCTTAGCCTTACTTCCCTCCCTCCTGCCCTTCCTGTTGTGCAGCAGATATTTACTAGGGCTGGAGAAACACAGTTCTGGTTTTCATGGAGCGTTCCTTCTAGTGGTGGAGACAGTAGTAAATAGGTGAGTAAGTAGACACATTCAGATAATGTGCGTGACAACGTTAAATGTGAAAGAGGTGACAGAAATTGACTGGGGTGGGGTGGAGGGGCAGCTTCAAGAGAGTGAGACTAGGGAAGGTGGCATTTGAGGTTGAAACCTAAAAGGGAAGAAGATTCAGCCATGCCAGGACCTGAGGGGAAACTATTTCAGGCACAGGGGAAAGAAAGGGTAAAGCAAAGGTCCTGAGGCAGGAATGAACTTGACTTCAAGGAAGCAAAAGAAAAATTCTCACTCAGCTCACTCGTATGACTTCATCTCTCATCTTTCAAATCTGGCTTCATTACTGTCGCTTCTCTGAAACCATTATTGGTAAGGTCACCAAGGATCTCCTGCTTGCCGTGCAGGGGCCCATTTTGTCCCCATTGTACTTAACCTTGGTGTAATAGCTGCACAGTTGAGCAGCTCCTCCTCCCACCGCTGGGGCTAGCCTCCCTACTGCTCTCTCCTGCCTTTCCCAGTACTTCTGTGGTTGCCACAGACTTTCCATCTCCTTTGAGGATTCACACACCCTGCACCCACTAGATTGGAATATCCCAGGTCTGCATCCTCCGTTCTCTCTTCTCATTGTGCAGACCTCCTGGCAGATCTGACCCACACCCACCAGTTCGTTTTATCATGTGCTGGGGACACCTAACTCTGGCTAAAAAAGGCCTGGCTGCTGAGTTTCAGACCACTTCATGCAGCTCCTCAAATTAGCAAATCCAAAGCTTAACTCTTAACCCTTTTCTCACCTGTGACTGGAGTCACACGTTCTCCCTCTCCCTCACCTGCCATCCCCTTTCTAACCATTTCTAAGTTCTCTCGAGCTCTTTCCACGTATCATCATTTCTACTGCCTTATCAGTTCTTGCTGAATCATTGTGGTTCTTTCCTCACTGCTCTCAGATCTCATGTTCTGCCATCCACCCATGCTCCCCGTCACTCTGAGGTCATAGTCCTGAAAGGACCACCTCTCTCCCCTGTCAAAGACCACCATGCTCGCCTGGCTCCGGGACGTTTGCACTGCACAACTAGTGGGCCGGCGTGGGGGATGACCCTGACATTCCAGCTTCATCTCCTACCTCTCTCCCACGCCCACCTTTTGCACCCCAGCCTTGCTGAACTGCCTCACATTTGGCAAACATAACAAGTTGGTTTTTACTTGGTTTGTTTGCTCAGTACCTTTGTTTATGCTGTTAGCTTCCTGGAGAATGCCCTTTCCGATTTTGTAGTTTTGGCAGATGCCTACCTGCTCAGTCTTCAGTTCTGCTGAAATATCATTGAGATCAAACTGTCCATACCCTCCAGCAGGTGGAGGCTCCCTTCTTTCTCTTCTCTTACACCTTGGGCAGACTCTTTTAGGTGCTTCTCGTATTATTTATGCCTGTTTTGCTTATACCTGCCTTCCACTGCAGAAGGTGAATTCTGAAAGCACAGAGATTTTTATGATGTTCATCTTTATATCTCTAATATAGAACACAATCCATGGTGAATAATAGCCATAAGAAACATCAATAAGGATAAAAATAACCATGTCAAAGGAATATGAATTGTGTGAGACTGACGGGTCACCTGGTTAGGAGCCCAGCCCACTGCCGCCCAGGAATCATAACACACATTTGCTTCCTACTTTTTGTCAAATACTGATTGCTTTTGTGGAGTGATACATGTAGGTTGTAGTCTTGTAGTGGGGCAGAGTGGGGGAATGTCTCTGAAAAAAAGTCGATGGCTAGTACTAGTGATGAAGTAAGGAAGAACACTAAGAAGTGAGGCTCTTAGCAGTTTTTGATTAAGAAGCAAGTGTTGAATTTTTCTGCCTGGATCTATGGCATGAATAAATACACACCATATGCAAAAAATGGAAATAAGAAAAGGCGATTCATGAATTGTTTCAGCAAGGACATCAGTCCATGCAACTATTTTTTATCAGATGAAGAAAGGTTAGTGCAAATTGACAATGGTGTTGAACGTGGGTCAGGACATGTGCAGAAGCTACGATGAACTGATGCACTGTAGGCAGGAGAAGGCTGCGTGCAGACATTTCTGTAAGCCAGCAGACGAGGGAAAGCTTTAAAGTGATTACTTTTTATTGTTTTTTTATTTTATTTTATTTATTTTTTTTTTTAATTCATTTTTATTGTTAGACTTATTGGGGTGACATCTGTTAGCAAGGATCACATAGGTTTCAGGCATACAATTCCACAGTGCATTGTCAACTTGATGCATAATAAGTTCACCACCTAATGTGACCCCTCTTTCCATCCCCTTATATTTAGCTTCCCCCCCTCCTCTCCCACCCCCTCCCCTTTCTCCCCTCCCTAACCCACTCGTCCCCAAATAAACATTAAACTATCGATTGTGTCCATGGGTTATTT